>CAVNYN010289187.1:27044-79147 GCA_963692815.1 Nyctanthes arbor-tristis | reverse complement strand
ATTTACCCAACATAATTAAAAAAGTCAATTATAACCTCATTTTTATCAATTTGGGTGGGAAAACTGCGGTGAAGACTAGTTTCCCATTATATATATATATATTATCTTATATTCTATTTCAAATTTTAAGGTTATATTTGTAAATTAATTGCTATCAAAACTTCACTTTAATGGTGGTGGACATATATTGTAATGGTATAAATAATATTAGCAACCCTTTTTCCAATTCAAACCCGATTTGATAAGCTCACATCTTATAGTAGTTTTGATCACCTACCTTCAGGTGGGTAGATTAAAGTCTACCCACTCCTACATGGCATGTCACGTGGCATGCCATGTAGGAGGGGTGGGTAAATTAATAGGTAGACTTTAATATACCCCCTCCTACATGGCATGCGTGGGTAGACTTTAATCTACCCACTTAGAGATAGGTGATCAAAATTACATCTTATAGATAATCTTATTTGTTTTTCCAGAGCATGGCTTATGTTTTCATGAAAAAATTGAAAAAGAAAAAAGGGTTTTTAATTGGTTTGAAAAGTACTCAACATATTTGTTATCACAGTTGCTCGAGTTACATTTGCCTTCTCGTATTCTTTAAACAACTACTAATTAATTCTTTTTCTTTTTTTTAAGATCACTCTGAATAATGAGTGTGTGATAGTTAGCTCTCCGATTTGCTCGCGAACATCATTTCAATTTGGTGAAGGTGGAATCACCTTGAATTATTTTGATCAACACCACTCCCATCCTCACGCAACTATTCTTTATTACAAGATACAATCTCGCAGGCAGTCCTCTTGGCCGCAGAAACTATTGTTTTAGATATTTTGGGGCAATTTGTTTAACTTGGTTTTGGATAAAATTTGTTCGTATAGATATTAAATAAATAGTTCATAATTAACCAACAATTCTTCAAATTTATAAATTCACAGCTTCATAAAATCAAGGTAAATCATACACAACCTTGAGTGAACCATGAGAAGAATACGCGCAAACAGTTCAACATTATTACAACTTGGAAAATCATAAATTTTACCAGGATTAGGAGGCGTAGCCGCGGTACAAGGAGCTGACCCCGATGAACTCCCTGCAAAACGTGAGAAAAATTATATAAATAAATAACAAAGCACAAATTCAGAAGTCTTTAATTCTAGACAAGGAAAGATGCAACCAACAGAGCATAAAATAGTTGAAGAACGAGTTGATTAAAGAAAAGAAAACCAGATCAACATTAAATAGACGTAAAAAAGAGAAGGGACTAGGACCTCCATTGCCACGATCACTGCTTCCGCGAGGCATGATTTGAGAAAACAGATTAACCTTGGATGAATGAATTGCTGGACGCACCGTTCGTACGTGTTTTGTTTGTATAGCTGTTGGTGCGAGAACAAGGCTTCTATTTGTGTCCCAAAAACATTGGACCCTTGCAAAGTAGCCACATAAGTTTGAGTGCCGCTAAGTAATCGTTCAAATTTCTGGCAATCTTTTATCAAATAAAGATAGGTAAATCCATCGTCTTATCTTTAAATTATTTTTCCTCAATAATATAATAATACACAAGAATAAAATTGTTAATTTATCCCATCTTGTAAAAAAAATTATCTGAATAATTACCGATAAATAGTATTTTCTCATAAATTTTAAAGCCTGGACATTCACACCCACTCTTCTATTTTTTTTTTCTTGTGTGTTTTTTTTATAAATTGTTGAGGGAATCTCAACGGGTCAAATGAATCTCTTCGAAGTGGTTTTATTTTTAAGTTCAAATTATCATAGAATAATTCTATTTGAACAAAAGTAAAGATAAAGGATTGGATAAAATAGAGATGTGGCTCATATGATTACTATTGATTTAAATGTAATGTGATGCATAACACTCCGCGAAATTTCAAGAATTTCATAGTGGCATTTTTGAGATAATAATTGAATCATTTCTCAAATAATGCTCAACTATAAACAATCGGTTAGTGAATATTGTAATAGGATAGTTAGTTGTGACATCTCTAATCTATATATAAAAAAAGGAGCAGTGATTCTAATATCTTTTTTCCGCTTAAAAAGATACTGGAATCTATTATATACATTTTTTTTTTTACTTTTTTTAGTTTTTAAAATTTTTAATTTAAATAATAGTTGTAACAACCCACTTTTCACCTATATCCAATAATTGTAGATATTTTATTTACTTTGTTTTTTCTCATACTTTCTATTTAAGAATATTTTTTATTTTCCATGTGAATTTTAATATTCCCCCACATTATTCATTTTTACCTACTCATTTTTCACATTTTTCCTACAATTGTAGATATTTTATTTACTTTATTTTTCTCATATTTTCTATTTAAAAATATTTTTTTATTTTCCATGTGAGTTTTAATATTCCCATAGGTTATTCCTTCTTTACTTCCCACTTATTTCTGCTGCCCACAACCAGATTTAAATGTGTTGTTCTACTATCTATAAGTAAATTTAAATGCATTGTGTGTTTGAATTTTTAACTTTCAAAACCTTTCCTTTCTCGGCTTGTGTATTTTCATTTATATATATGTCAACAAAGGTTGCAAAACCCCTATTATTCCACTTTCAATGTCAATATAATTATATTATTATTTTCTTCATTTTTAAAAGTTTTTAATTTAGGTAGTAGTGGTAACTATCCACTACTCCTATTTACCCAACGATTATAATACATAATAATTATAGTGGCAATATAATTGCCCTATTAAATATTAATAATGATATATCTTTCTTGAACATGATAATTAATTGATATATGACATTTATAGCAGCAAGAGATATATAGCAATACCACTTAGCAGCATAATTCAAATTGCCCAATAGGAATAATATGTTGATATAAGCTTAAAAAATACAATAATAATATAGGTTAAATCACCAAACTTTGTATATTACCTCTTTTGTTTCTTTTTTAGAACCACCAATTTTCACCGTAAAAGTTTCAAGCTTTTGATTAAGACAGGATTAAGAAACAATTATGGAATGATATGTGTTTGAGTCGTTTCTTTTCCTAAAATTTTATTGGCCGGAATCTCTCTAATGTTACCAAATGATACAATTTTTTTACACATTATTATTTTATTTTCGTAAGAAATATGTAACTCACAATAACCGTATGAACAAGGATCGATACAGTATCTTTGAATCAGTTGGAGTCTTAAACCTTGCTCGTTGGGCATGATCTATACTTTTGTGTTCACGGTAAGCTTGAATCAACACTGGAGAATTACTATTCTTGGTCTGGCACTGTGGCTAAGTTTGGTGGGGAAAATGGTATAAATTTTTCCTTTTATACGAAAACAGATATTTTTCTATATAATAAATAGTAACTAATTCACTTTAATTTTGATCTAATACCATACATTGGAGACGTTATGACGCCATATAACCCATGTGGCTTGCCCCAATGCATGTCATATGGCCCATATAGTGCCATAACGTACCCGCTTTATGGTGCCGGAATAGAACTCTAATTCACTTTGTATAAATAGAAATATAATACGGTTAATATAAAAATTTAACGAATTCAGTGTAAAGTTTACAAGAAACAATACAGCGAAAATACGATTTACTTGAAATATACAAATTTACTATATAGTGCAAACACACTTAATCAATTAAAGTTATTACATAACGATGACATATCTATCTCTGATTATTAGAATAATTTATTACCCCATCATTATTTCTTTAATTACTCATTATTTCTCGTGCATCGCACGGGAGATAAACTAGTAATATAGAAAAGAAGCAGTGATTCTGCAATCTTTTTCTTGCCTATGAGAGATTCCAGAATCTCAATTTTTTTATTTTTTAAATGCTTTTTAGCATTTTTTAAAGAATAACTACCTACTTTTTTTGAATATAAATAACTACCTACTTTGTATAACCACCCAAGTTTATTTTCTAATTTTATCGTGTTTATTATTTTTCTTTTTCATTTTTCAAAATTTGTTTTTTGGCGACAATTTTCTTTTCTTTTCTTTTTTAATATAACTACTCACTTTATACAACCACATTCTCATATAAGTTGCACATGTTTCTTATGTTTTAAATGTCTATATTTTTAATTTATTATGTATATCATATTTTTTAATTATTTTTCTTTTTTTGAATCTAAAAAATATTTTTGGCGACAATTTCTCTCCCTTTCTCTCCCCCATTTATTTATTTATTTTTGGGTATAACTCACCACTTGTATAACTACCCACATTTTCAAATAAACTACCCACTTTGTATAACTACTCACACTCTCAATTATGGAATGATATTTTTCCTAAAGTTTTCTTGGTCGAGATCTCTCTAATGTTACAAAATAATACAAATTTTCTACACATTATTTTTTATTTTATTTTATTTTTATAAGAAATCTGTAACTCACGATAACCGGAGGAATAATGATCAATACAGTGTCTTTTGAATCTGTTGGAGTCTTACACATTGCATCATTGAGCACGATCTATACTTTTGTATTCATGGTAGACTTGAATCAATACTGGAAAATGGCTGTTTTTGGCCTAGTACTGTGGTTGAGTGGGGTGGGGAAAATAGGCAGAAATTTTTCCCTTTATATGAAAACAAATATTTTTCTGCGTAATAAATAATAACTAATTTACTTTGTAAAAGTAGAAATATAACACAGTTAATATAAATATTTATCGAATTCAGTATAAAGTCAACAAAAAATAACACATCGAAAATATAATTCACTTCAAATATACAAATTTGCTATATAGTGCAAACACACTTAATCAGTTAAAATTATTACATGACCATGACATAGCTAACTCAGATTATTGGAACAATTTATTACCCAATAATTATTTCTTTAATTACTCATTGTTTCCCGTGGATCGAACGGGAGATATACTAGTTTTATAAGAATTTGAGAATACTTTAGTTTGCTTTGACAAAAATAAAGTGATTGTTTAAATTTATATCAACTACCTTATCAGTTAGAAGTGTTACCAAAAGAATGACTAGGATCAATCGGTTAGCGAATTTGGTACAAAAGAATACTGGAAGTTAAAATACGGTACTTAATAAATATAGTCGAAAACATAAGAACCTAATTATAGGGTACATTAAGTAGAGGGATTCATTAAGTAATAAATAGAAAAAAATTTAGTGACACTTGGACACTTAGAAAAATGTTCACATGACTCAAATTTGAGGCCACTTGACATTCTTTGTGGCAATAAATTCCTCGAAGCTTTCAATTTGACTTATTTTCATTAGCTAATTATTAATTATCTATGGACAATTGGAGTCTTTTTAGGTGGAATCCAAAATTTTTTTAAAAAAAGTAAGAAATTCGTCGATAAATAATACTAGTCTTAAACACTATCAAAAGACTCTCAATACACTCTCTTTGTCTCTCAAATAAAGCCCTCTTCATATATACATTTAATCTCTACTTAAAAAGCTACTTTGCTTGAGGAATACTAAGAAGCTAGATGTATCTTTCCACCCAAAATATCCAAGAATCTTTATAGAGACGAGATCAAATGTGAGTAATCAATGTTTTAGTTTCCCTTGGCGTGCATAAATTTTTTAAAGAAGAGCATGTGTTTTGATGTCATGCTATAATAAGAAATGAAATGTTTTCTTACATGTGAATCACTAGTATTACTCTATCCATTTTGTATTAGTTTGCTTTGATTTGTTTCCATACTATGACATATCTAATGATTCCGAGATATGGATGAATAGTATGATATTTGCTTTGGATCCACTTAACAATGTATTGTCATGGCCAAATTGGCATTTGGAAGGCATTATTGCACTATGTGTAGTAAGTAATTCTAGTGCTTGAGCTCTATCATGCATTCAAAAAGTTTGTGCATCTTTATGTTTCTTGAACTTGTGAGATAAAATGATATTTTGTAACCTTGTGGCAAATCAAAATGTTGTGTTACTCACGGGGTACATCGTACTCACTTCGTGTTTATCTACTCTTCTGTAAATGATCAATAGCAAGATTTACGAACATCAAGCTGAAGAATGGAAGATGTCTCCGGACTCAAGTAAGATAATGCATATTGTGGAAACCGATGTGTGGGCGTATTATGAATATGCACCCATGTTCATAATGTATTTTGAACAACTTATGAGTTTAAGGTATTTTGTGCCTACACCCTTACACACTTATACTATGAGAAAGTTATGAAACATAAACCTATGTTTTTCACTTAGTAAAATAGTCTAGTTAAAAGGGTAATAGTAGAAGAATAAGTATATGTATGGAGACATATATAAATAAGGGAAAACTTGGCATGTAATGTAAGAATATAAAAAAAAAACTTTTTTATGGGTTGGGAGCCTATTTTTTTATGCAAAAGCTTCCAAATCCTTTGTTCGGCTAGTGGATCAATAAAACGGTTTTTATATAGTTTATGATGTATGCTTGTTTTCCTATTTAGTTTTGACACGAATAACAATTCATGAGTTATAAAGTCAAATTAACCTAGGCACATAAGAAAGTTCATACGAAAATAAAAGAATTTAGTAAGGCACCTTAAAAATATTTCATTGATAGTATAACTCTAGGTAAAGTGGAGAGATCAAAAGAAACAACACAATGACCTTATGAAAATTAAAGAACTTATTTGATTGGCATGTCTCGTCCCTTGTTAGCATTTTAATTATTTTGAAATCATACAAGAGCTTCCGCCATTGAAACAAAGAAATAACTCAATAATAATGATATTAAAAAAAAGGGCGCATGACATGGTGTCTTGAAAAACTGGATCCTGCCATGTTTCAATTGTGTGTAACTCTATGTATCTTCTTTTGTTCAAATAGCATTAATTATTATCATAACCATTCCGACCTCCAAATAGCCCTTCCCTTCGGGGTTTAGGGGAATGAAATCGCTAAATTATCTTTACATTAAGGAGTAGTCTCTCACCCGTGTTAATACGGAAGAATAATTGAAATCAATCTAACATATAAAAACATCGGATATTAAATGCCAAAGTCAAACGAAAACAAAACATATAAATAAAAGAGGAAAAATTTTTACCTTTATTTAATTTAATAACATTGGTAAAAAGAAAAAGGAATATTGGAAGCACGGGTAAATATACGTTTATTTTATTTTTTGTGTATTTTTTTAATTGGTTAATTTCAAATAGTTTTTTTCCATTAAAATGAAATTTAAAATAAATTTTCACTTTCAGTTATTATTTGTTGATGCGTTATTATTTGTTGATGCTTTGTAATTATTTGTGAAGCATTACACATATGTTACATATTATCCATAAAAGAAAAATAAAGATACCATATAATAATAATAATAATAATAATAATAATAATAATAATTTCTTCTGACAAAAAACTTTGACCAATGTCCTGCGTAAAACATTCTCCACCTATATTTTTCACACTATCAAACTTCCTAAATAGAGGAGTTTAAACAAAGTGGCCTGTTGTCTCATTTTCATTTTGCTGCATTTCGACGAATCCTACAAAGTACAATTGGAGAGTTTGAGCCTCTCGAAAGCTTATATTTACATTGTAATTGCTTCATTTCCAGTAATTTTGAACCAAATTCTATATATATTATTTAGGTTTTTTCCCCCAAATGTTCTACTATCTCCATCCCACAAAGATATTCTCTTTTCATTTTTCATATAAGAAAACATCATTTAATGTTATTGGAAATGTATAATTTAACACTATATTTCCTAATATACTATTTGATTTATTTAATATTTTACCTTAGTTTTTCTTTTGTTGTTAATTACTATGCACAATAAACGATGTTATATTAGAAAAATAAAAAATTAACTTAGAAAAAGGGAATATAATTTGGGATGGATAAAAAAGGAAATGAGGAATATCTTTTTGGGACGATTAATGAAGCATTTAGAAACCTGCCAAGTACATTGGAATCATGTAAATATATATTGAGGGATATATTTCTATAGTTGTCTAAACTTTTAACACATCGAATATTCTTTAGATATCTCAAAGTAGTCATTTTTAGGATTTGAAGTTATTAGAGCGTCTACATTGATAGTGTCAGACTAGGGTATTAGTAAAGTTATTAGTTAACAACTCGAAAATGTAGTTATATTGATGGTGTTAATAAAGTTGTTAAAAGAATTTTTTTAATATCTTGTTAACTTTATTGTTAAAGTTAACCATAATTTAAACAACTCATGAGGCAATCATATTTATTTGTTTTTTTTTATTTTTTATATTGTTTATAGGTTGAATTAATTTAGTTATGATCCACTTTAAACTTAAACTTGAATTTTAAGGGTTAGTTGAACACCAACAATGTGTTAGATATCAATAATTAAATTTAATATTCTTACATGACATTTAATAATTATTAAAATCCTACTTTGTTGCTTATGTAGATAGTTAAATATAGCACCAATGTAGATGCTCTTACGTGTAAAGATTTAACACGATGTTCAAAACAATCATCAATCTCTTCAAAAGACAGTGCCGAGTTGAAATGATAATTGCATAACTTATCACAAGTGATATACAACTAGTAGTGTTAAATGAATTGAAAGATTTAAAAAGAAAAAAAAAAAACAAAAGGAAAAAGTTGACATTCTTGAAGCTGATTGCTCTATTCTTTAACAGGATGTCTCACCCAAGCAGAAACGTGAAGAACAATATTTTTTTTTCTTCTAAAAGGGGACGTGAAGAATAATAATTCAATTTACTAATTCTTTGAATTTTTAATTACTGAATTGTAAATGATGAGACCAGTTCTCAAAAAGAAATTTGTTTATTTAATCAAAATCTAACAGCTCTAAAAATAAATGGAACAACTTAAACAGTTGACAAATATAATTTTTTTTTAACGAAATAGATCACGCTCCAAAAATGAAGTCTGTTCTATTATGTGGTGGAAATCTAATGTGGGGCTACATTTGTTAGATTTCCGACATGTGAGCGATCAGACTCTATTTTTAGAGCCTGATCTATTTTCATAGCCGGATTGGGCAAATATAGGCTCATGGACCGATCTAATAATAAATAAAATAAACAACAAACTAATAATTAAGCCGTGTCTTTATTCAAAACAAAAAATAATTAAGCCTTGTCACAATCAAGAGAATCTAAATAATTAAACCAATGCACGATCCATGGCTCCATCAATGTCATAAAAGCTACACTATAATTCTTGACAGAGGCATGGATCTAGCTTGTGGAATCTAAAGTCATAACCATAATCTGTTAAAGCTTGTTGATGCTGAACTAGAATCGTAATTGCTTTTTGCATTAGTGCATGAGGCTCTTATCCTCCGGATTGTCTACAATGTTGTTTGTGGAAGAACTGGGCTGTCCTGCTGATCCAAAATCAGATCTTCCTTTTATGTGAAATCATTTCTTTCTTTTACTTCAAACTCTTTATAATAACCAGAATAAAGATATTCAGCAGTATGATCCTGATCCCTACAACAAAAAACACTAGTCCTATCAATTATGCTTGCGTAACTGAGTATTGCATGCACTTCTCAAATTAATATCGAGGCAGCCATTATATTGGAAAACTTGCGTGCTGCCTGCAAAAATTTCCAATACTAAGAAAGCAGGATTGAAGAAATCAAGGGAATCAGTTCAACATTCTTTGCGAATATTATTATTATTATATATAATAATAATTGGTCAGACTTTTATATATTTTTGGTCAGACTTTCTTCATACTATTATTATATATGTATATTTTATATTATTATTTTATATAAATAAATAAAATAAAATTATGAACGTGTGTGCGAAGGGGTACTTGATTCTTTCGTACACTTGTTTTATAGATGCACTTTGGTTAACAAATTCTTGAAACATTACACCGTAGAAAAGGGGTTCAGTCACCAGTGGACGGACTAATGGCGGCGAACCATGTTATTTGCTCATCTTAATTTCAAAGTCGTGATTTCTCATTGCTTTTAGAAATAATTTGATCACAAATGAATTAAAACTGTAATTTAACCTATTGATATAATAAATCACTACTAGACCACAAAAAAAAGCTATTAAAAATCCAATCCATCCAAGGTTAATTTTTCAAAGGACTTGCCAGCATAAGGAGTTGAAATCCATGCTTGACCATATCTCAACAAAACAATTCTAAGGAAGCATCAGAAAGAGTAAGTTCAAATTTCAGTTCGCAAAAGTTCCACTCCAGCGTATGGAAGTCCCAGTGTCCAAAATCTAAGACGGCATTCAGCCAGCACATCCATATAGGCCTAAAACTTGCCAATATTACGAGCACTGTAATGCACAAGGACCATTAAACAAACTCCCAGTCTCCAACTCTAAAACGGCATTCAACGAGCATATCCATATAGGCCTGACACTTGCTAATATCACCGGGGTGATGATAGTACATGCACTGTAATGCACAAGAACCATTAATCAAATATTAGTCAACTGGCAATCCTAGAAAAGAGAATCAAACACATGTATATTTTTTCTATAAAGTCAGTCCTACAGCTCTTTTGTCATCACGATGACATTTACTATAATATTGAAAGAAACACAGACTAGAGCAGCCGCAGTGGAGTTTGCAGCAACACATTTTGCAGCTAGCACATATGCTATGAAATGACAATGAGAATTTATCCCAACAAATGCAAGACAAGCAGACTAATCAAGAGTAAACATACAACGTCAAAGGCGTAACGTTTATTTCGACATGGATCAAAGCCTTCACGAGTTTTTCTGGTTGAGTTCTCAGCATGTTAATCCCCTCCTACCGCACCCTGGCCAATTGTGCTTCCACTAGCCCAAGTCATACCTATTAATTAACATAAAATACACTGTGATAGTGGTAAATGCCCATAATTTGAATCTACAAGCATTAAAATATGATTGCCAAAGTCAATACTCGAAATCTGAAGCGTAATACTAACCTTTGGCAAGCAGAGAACGAAGTCGTCCCCCCTCCTGGGTTGAGGGAGGAGCTGGTGCTTGAACAAGTGCTGCACAATTGATCTGTTATGCGTCAATTGTGAATAAGATACAATCAGAATACCACGAATCTCTTAAGAGTGGACAGGAGGAAAAAACAATTTAAAATTGTATATCTCATACCCTAGATTCCAACGACGCAAAAACAGAGCTAGCGGAATCTAAATTACTTGCACAACATTACAGTTCAATCATGTCTTAGCAATGCTCGATGTACCTTCCACATTCATGGTTAGAAACCACGTTATGTTACCATCATCAACCAGGCTAATGCCTCATATTTTCTACGACAGGACATTAAGTTCAAAACTCCACATGCCGAATGCAATTAAAAACGTTTGCAGCCGAGATCGGAAGAGCACACGTCTGGTTTCAAAGGACTCTTTGCAGGGTTTTTGACAAAATCTTCAGTGATACAGTCTACCAAAATCACCATAGCCAATTCAGCAGTTTTCAGATCCGAAAGCCAGTCTGGAACAGTTAATTATTAGATAGTTCAAATATTCCCGTTAAAAATGGTTAATGATTTATCAATTGCATAATCATCAAATCAGTTTTAACCATCCTTCCTTCAAATTTATAAACTCAAAGCTTCAGAATTTCACAATGCACGGATTGTAAACACCTGCACGCGAACCAGAAGAAAATAATATGCTCCACAAAACAATTACATATAACTACAAATTAATCAGAACATCTAGACTATACCAGGATCTGGAGTGCTAGCAACAGGGTCAGGAGCTGACCGTGATGACCTATCTGCAAATGCAGACCAATATTATTATATGATAAATAGCCAAGAACAAAAAAAATCTAAACAAAACCTGAATTATTCAAATTTTAATTTTGAATTCCATTATAACCACACCGAAACGTCTGGATCATTCATCTGCATAAAAAATTCAAGAAAATTTTCTCAAAGGTCTTTTAACCACGTAACTCTACATCCCTAAATTCAACCCCACCCACGGATCCGGTAATATACTCCATATTTATTTTTTATTTTTTATTATTTTTTTTGGGGGGGGGGTGGGGGGTGGGGGGAATTACAAGCAAACAATCATAGCCTCTCATGAGTCTGCTACAAACACGTAAATAAAAAAACAGACGTAAAGCAGAGGGCCAACTGGCTACCGACCTCCATCGCTAAGACAACCGCTTCCGCGAGGCATGATTTCCATAGAAATTTGGGGAAAGAAGGATGGCGATAAGCGTTTTGATGATGCGAACAGCTTGATTTATTGCTAGGGTAATTTACAACTGAAGTTCAACTCTAATCGATGTCATCGCCAGCTTTTATTTTTGGCTCTTGGGAGAAAAAATCTCTCCTAAATCCCCATTAACGGTTTCATCTACTTTAGAAAAATAAACTTTTTGCCCTCACACTATAATTAAGAGGAAAAAAATCAAATAAAAAACTATTTTAAAAACAGGCAACTTAATAAGCTTACGTGGCAAAAGTCCTATGGTAGAGACCTAAAACAGGCCAATTAGTACAAAAAGTTTATGATGCAAGTGATGGATATATATTTGTAAGTTCTTTTTTATTGGCGTGTTGTTTGTTTGGTTGTGAAAGTCATAATGGAGTTGGATTTGGAGTGATTGATTTGCTTTGTAGAGTTTCAGGTTAATCGGGGAGTAAAATGGCAATTTGGACAGATTAATTTGGGTCCCAAAAATAGGAATAATGTGGCTGAAAGTGGCAAACCTGGTTAGGGAATGGAAAATTCATATATTAATTAAATGAAAAGAGCTGCGGTACAATCTTATTGTAATTTTCCCTCTTATTTTGCTATAAGTGGGGATATTTCAATCATTGCTTTATTTCGTTAGTCACTGGTGCGGTAAAAAACTACTATTTAGGCTAATTATATTTACATTACTTTTTTTTTTACTAAACACACCACATTTTATTAATGTAAATATCTATAATCTTTATTCCTTATAGTACTAGTGATGCACCCGTGCAATGCACGAGTATACATATTCTAATAGAAATAAGTACAAATACAAGAAAACTGAAACTTTGAAAAGGAATTAACTCTAATACATAGTCCAAATTGATGCATATTTGTTTCAAACAATCTAGAGGATGGAAATAATGGCCAATTGAAATAACTCCATTTCAACTTGTTAAAGATACTAATTATTTATCTAGTGATGTAGCAATGATTGAATAAAACACCCTAGGATCATGGATGAAGTAAAAGAAATTGAGACTCAAGTTTTGCCATCAAAAGCATCGCAATAGTGCGTATTAATAACATGATAAAAACTTGCATAGTAATAGCATGATAAAAAGAAATTAATATTCAATTCAAATAGCTGTTATCGAGTTATAGCGAATGAGCTATATTATACTATTTAATGGATCCAATTAAAATTCACGATGAATTAAAATGATTGTTAGTTTACCATTGCCGTCTTGTTGAAAAAATAAATGTCCGTTACAAACATGTTAGACCATGCGATAGTACTTATATAACTCAATTATTAAAACACTCTACTTTTTCCTTTCATTAGCCTATTAGATCATAAAATTAGAAGTGATAATTATAGTATAATTACTTAATGAACCAAAAGGCAAGAAGATACATACATTCCCACAATATTGAATAGTTAAAAGAACCCCGGCAATATAAATTTCTTTCCCATTCCCCCCAACCACCCAAAAAAAAAAAAAAACTAAAAAATAAATAAATAAAAATAAAGCCTCATAAAAATGAATCACGGTATCAACTTGAAGGGAGTTGAAAGCTTATAGGATTCTTTTTAGTTGATAAAATAAATTATCCATGTCCTTGCAGGGAACCTTAAAAGAAAAGGTGGATACATTGTCTTCTGTGGATCAAAATGCATTTCCTCATTTTGCTTGCCATCTTTCATATTAAAATTGAATTGGATTAAAGTGTTAAAATAAATTAGCATAGGCATAAATGAACACGGATATTGAAGGTAAATATAAGAGATATCGAATTAATTGTTGACCAAATCAAGCAAATCAATTTGTTGGCAAAATCACTTCTCGAACAATTGTGCTTGTGAGATTGTTAGGTGTCGGTCTCATCCACAGAAATCGTGAAAGTAGTATAGATAACTTCAATCCATGAATTATCAAATATTTGAAATAGAAAAAGATATGAATGAAATGGAGTATGGGCACACATTGAAGAAGATCTTAAAGCGATTTACAAAGGAAGGCATAATCAAAGAGATACGACAATCACAAAAGAGGAATATACCAACGCCAAAAAGGGAAAGTTGTAGATAAATAGGGAAGAAAGAGGGATATAAGGGGAATAAATAAAATATCATAAAAAATAAAAAAATAACTTGCTAAAAAAAGGAACCTGTACCGCAAAAAGGCTGACCGAGAGTGTTACCGCAGAACAAATTGGCGGGAAAATTGTGAAAGGCACTTAAGTGCCTTTATATATTAATAGATTTGCGCCTCTCAAACTTTTTGCTATATTTTTCCTCAAATATTTGATTTAATTATCACTTCATGTTCTTAATAATCAGATATATTTAAAAAATTTGATTTGTGTACTTTAAAATTATAGAAAAGTACATAGTTGTATATTGTTAGATGTTATATTTTTTGTTTATTTAAAAATCGTTGGCAATCCCAGGAATGAATTTTTAGAAATCAAGATATCATTCAATACAATATCTCATAATAATATGTTAAAAATCTATATATAATAGAAATAAATAATGATGTAAGGATTTAAAAACATAATGGAGTTTGAGTATAATTAAATTGTTGTGTGGTTAATAAAAGATATGATATATCTATATAACTCCCTTTTATTTATTTATTTATTTTATGTTATGATATTGTCTGATTGTTCTCTTTCTTCTCACTTCTCCATCTCTCTTATCGAAGAATCCTTACGTGATCTACTTCCATTTTAAAACTATTTGATTTATGTTATCTTCTAATTTTTACCCCTTCTTTATAAATTTTTATTTTATGCATTTTATAATTGTTTGATTATTATCTAAGTTCATTTTTGTCAATTATTATCTAAATTCATTTTTTGTCTATTCCCTTTTTATTTATGGTACTTTTTTTATTACTATTTAGGGGTGATAAATATCTTATCCACATTTTAAGGTCTATGATTAAGATAAACAAAGTAAATAGAATTCATTAATTAATTCAACTACAATACAATAGCCAAATTTCTTTAAAAGTAAAAATTAATTTAAAAGCCAGATAATTATGTATAATTTCTCAATGTGAATTTCCTTAAAAATTATTTTAAATTCGACTTACGTAATTTGAATTGGATCTTTTCATGCACGAGTGAGAATCTAATTAGAAATAAAATTGACATTTACGTTATTAAATTTTGGATTAATTTCACAAATGGTCCTCAACCTCTACACTTTTTATCAATTGGGTCCATAACCTTTTATGTATTATTGACTAATTATTTCACTTCTTTTATTGATAACAAAATGCACATTAAATAGGACATATAAAAAATTAATATTCAACTACATCTTTGTAAAGAAAGTAGTTTATAATTTGAAACAAATGAACATAGCGTAGAAGCATATCTTTGTATAATGAATGTAGTATATAATTTAAAACAAAATTCTCGTTTTCATGACTTGAATTGATCAAATTAGAATGTAAAAATAAACAATACTTAAATTTGTTTTTAGAGATGTATATTAATTGTCAAGGTTGATGTGGTTTAATAGCATCACCACCCTTTATTAAGAGTTGAATTTTCCTCTTCTACAATCCCTTTGTAATGCTCCCAAAATTTATGTGTGTGTATATACATACACACACATATATATTATTCAATTTTAATTTGAAAAGAAAAAGAAAATCAAATTAAATAAGTTGTAATAGACAAAATTTATGGATACTTCTTGTGCATGCAGCATGAAGTAAAAACACCTTTACCACTATATGATTTTATTTTACTAATCTAAAATGCTGGTGCCTTTTGTTGTGTTCCTTTTATATTTGCCTTAATGCAGGCACAATTAAGGTGTTCCCAAGCTTGTTCAACTAATTAAGCACAAAGTTGTATTCATTCTGGAACTTAAAAATGCAGAGTCCCAGTTATTCATCTTCTCACTATCAAATGATATCATCGCATTAAAGAACCCTAACAGACTACTATCCAATATTCCAATAAAACACTTGTACAACAGAATCAAGAATGACTTGTATAATCAGATTGGCCTCACTAAGGCAAGTAATTGTAATTAACAATCTTAGTCTTGCTTGAGAGGCCACGATATATTGTAAAGGATGAGCCCAACCATGAGAATTACACTGCCCAAGACGAAATGGGGGCTCAAGCTTGCACCTTCTGGGAGATACGGCAATGGAATGGAAAGGAGGTATATTGAAATTGGCACTACAATATAAGGAGATCATCGTCAGAAGGGCTTCAGGGTAACATACACATTTTATGCGAATAATCTAATGAAGAGTACCTGATGACATCACAGCAAGAGAAGAAACAACTGCACTGGAATATTTTAAAAGATTGAGTAGGGATATGTTGAAAGCTATATTCGTGAATATGTAAAGGAGGGGCAGTAGTGGGGCTCCATCACAACCTGGAAAAAACAAAAAAAAAAAAAAAAAACAAAAGAAAGAAAAACAAAACAAATTACCAAAGTGGAGTGCACCGGTTATAAAACCAGAACATGACAGGAGTCCTCTACAAATAGAAGAGTTGAGTATTTCATCTAATCTAACAAATAAACAAGACATCTGAAGAAAATTATAAGAGTTTCATTTGAGATAGGTTACTGCACTGAGGCAGTATGCATTACCTACAGTGTTGGTTCCAACATTGAAGAAGCAGGCAGCACCACTCTTTAAGTATGATGGGAGTTCAGTTAATGGTATGCCTTTCAAATTGGACAAGAAGGGCAGGAAGAGGAGTACAAAAAGAGCCTGCAAGTGAGAGGCACATGATGCATTGAAGTTACAAGCATGGTTAGATGAACACAACTGGCAGACCAACTTAAATAATTTACGAAACTATTGTCAATCTAATGTGCTATGGCTAACTAAATATAATAAATAGAATGAATTTACTAGAGAAGCTAAAACCTCACCAAAAGATAGTTTATCATAGTCAGACACTTATTTATTGCTTATTGCAAACAGTTGCTTTGCTACTTTGTGTTGCCAGAGTAACAAGGAAGCGCGCAACAAACTTCAAACCTTTGTGTGATTTGAAGGTCAGTCCTCACCTCTAAGGATCAACACACTTCTATTTTTTATGATGATTGCGGAGGTAATTTGGGTTGTCTCTCGCCAGGAAATTATTAAGTCACCTTTCACTTTTTAATAATTTGATTGTTCCTACACATACTATTACCCATTTGACAAGAAAGTTGTAATAACCTGGTAAGAAAAAAAATTTCCAGGTTCCATCCAGTTTCACTGGACTACTAATTCAGTGGGATAATTTTATACTAATCCTGTTGAATGTCAAACAAGCTCTTTTCATTCTGTCAGAAATTACTTCTAGTTGTCAGATTAGTTTTCTAGAGTTCGTAAGACTTATGGGATGTCTTGTTTTCTTTTGAAAGTTTAGAATTGGGGCACATCCTTATTTGGTTGATGGTGAACGTGATAAAAATAAAAAGATGATATTTTTCTTTTCTTTTTCAACATTACCAGGTTTTTAGATACTCTTAGAAAGAATCAAATTTTTGGTCCCCATATTCCTTAGCATCTCACCGTCAGGTCGCAAGATCAACAGGTTTTTGAAACTATCATGCATTCTCCCTTCGTGCCACACTCATACAATGAATTACCATGATGTTTATTCCAACAAATAAGTCAGTTAAAACAGCTCATGTATTCAGTCTAGCCAACATCACTGTGGAAGATCACAAATAGAGATACTTCATGAATCAATGGAAATATTCAACCATGAAATCAAAGAAAGAGAGTAAGATTTCAAATATAAAAGCAATTGGGATCCATCAAAATTGAAGCAAGGGCCCAAGCCCAAGCCAATAAAATAAGCACAAGAGCACAACCACCTAAGAGTACTCTTGTATGGTAAATGATAATTTACCTGAAATCCAGACCCAAAGGAATTGACCACAAAAATGTCGAGCAATTTACCCTGCAAGAATGGCAAAATTTGCAAGGTCATGACATTAAAACTTTGGAACAGATCAGATTAATTGATGAGCTTAAAGAATATAGATGATATGAGAAAAGAAGTTTTTTCTACGCACCTTGAGACGCGGCGTAGCATCAAGGAAAACGGATTCCTACAAGTGTTTACAGAATTTTTCTTCTATTAGTAATCTGTTAATGCTATAGAGATCTGACAGCAAAAGTGGACTACCTTGACAATAGATGCAACTGCTTGAAAGGCACTTGAAGCTATCATCATTGCAGGCCAGAAAATCCCTACTCTTGAGAGCATTTGATCACTCTCTGAACCACTGAAGTCAACCAACATATAAATTTGCCTTTTAGATGCCAAAATGTATAAGCATCAAAGAAAGCAGTCAGTGGGTGGTAAAGAAATTCACTCTGTTGCTACAGCTTTAATTCTAGTATCCATAAGAAAATAGGTACTGTAATTGCAGATCAACAGCACAACTTTAGAAAATAATGTGAAAAAATTGCAGATTTTGTTGAGTCTCTGCTATCGTTCAAATAATTTCGTAGCAAAATATAGACATAAGAGCCTGTGGCATCTCACTCATGTTAGATGAGCCATTAATCATAAATATGCAGCAAACCAAATAGAGTAAAACTCATATAGTTTTATAGAAGACAACAATTTTTCACTTTTGAGGAAGAAGCAGGACCTGGCAACCGCCAAAACCACACCAGCAACTACAAGAAAGCATCCAGTAACTTTTTTCAAAGAGTAGCTTCTTCCCAAGAGGAGAATAGAAAAAACCAGCTGCCATACCAAAAATGTCTGCAGTAATAGATCCAAACCAACCAAAATAACTAGGTCAGTGCCAGAGCCAGGCAATGACAGATTTAAATTTTCTTTTTGCAAAAATAAGCATTACCTGACCCAGTATAGGTATAGCTGGTCCAGGAAGCACGGCTGTAGAATACGGCAATCAGTACTGAGGCCATCAGGAAAAGTTAATAACAAGGAAAGGTATCTAAACTAACAAAGCCAGTATAAAAAATTTACATTTTACCATATCGAGCAAGACAGTTTTGCCTTTCATATGGAAGTAGAGAAAAAATAACAACGAACACATCGTACAACACATCTTATAGCTGACAACATTTGATGTAAATGAATTTTCGCTCTAGCTTTGCACTCTGGGGGTGTGTATAAAATTGTCTCTTTGAGAATCAATTCTTGTTCCAATTCATTTCCAATCACAAATTCTTTAAAATATCATTTTTCACATTTTCCCATACTACTTTTTAACCACAATTCCAGGAAAAATCACTTATCACAAAATCAATTCTCAAAGACTAAATAATCAGTTTCATACATTTCTGCTGGTCAGCTTTGAATCCACAAAATTATAATAGACGATACCTCCTGCATACATCCCAGAAACAACTCCAAGAGCTTCTAGAAACCCGATGATTATAAATGCTGATTTGGGAAGGGCTAGCATCTCATCAGTCGCAATGCCAGAACGGTATCTCATATAGAGCAAGGAAAAGTAAATGGCTACATACCTGAGTATCATAAACCCAACAGCATTCGTAAGATTCTATTACAAGTCCTTAATAGTACACTGGTAATTCACTCATCTTGAATAATATTTTGAACGAGCAGCCACTGAGACATTGTGCATAGTTTGCTTAGATGAAGATAAATATAACATGGCTAAGTTCTAGTCGTAATCCGAGTAATGGAAGGTGACCATTCTAATACGATAAATAAATTTAACCGCTACAGAAAAGCAAATTTTATCTCAATTCTAGCCACTCTGAACTAGTTGTGACTTGTGACGAGGATTTGTCATGTTTACCAATCAGATTCAGCCCATCTATTTCATCTATTTATCATTCAATACAGGAAAAACAAGAAATGATTAGCCGAAATCCAGAATAATCAACGCATACCCAAAAGTGGTGAGTTGAGCAAGAAAGAACGGGTACTCCTTCAAGGGAACAAGGGCAAGTTTGTAGAACACACGATTTGCAATGGCAAGTGCCACGGTAACTGTAGAACAAGCAACAACTATCAATTTCCTACTCCCATTTGAATTAGACGGCGGAGGTTCCTTATTGACGCGCAGAGCCCCAATCGTCGACGTCCGTAGCTGTCGAAGTTGAACGGGACTGGCCCTTCTCTTCGCACCGAACATAATTAGCTGTTTTCTGAAAGAAGAAATGGAAGAATCCGCAAAAATGGCAAGTTTAAGAGGGATTTTAGGCGAGATTTGGGTTGATCCATAAGTCATTGAATGCAGACGAAGTTGGGCACAGAATTTGGAGGAAACGGCGGAACCCATATAACCCATGGAAGATGACGAAGAACGTGGAGAAATGGCGGTTGTGTTGTTACCCGCCATTGATGTTGTGAATCAAGCTCAGCAACTCCATAGCAAGATTTTTCACGATTATTCAACTGCAATTATTGGTGGCATGTGACATGTGAGATCCATTTAAAACGTGGCAACCCTTTGAAATCTAATTGCACCCAAATTTTTTCTTTTCTTTTTTCTTATTAATTATCATTTTAAATGAGAAAATAAAATCTCAAATCACATGTACATATTTTACACACATAATAGTATATAACTAAATTCTCACTTGTGCGTACATAAAGAATACATATCAAATTATTTAAAAAAATAAATAATATGAAACTTTATTAGTTTTTTTTTCATGTGGTAAAATTTTATAAAGTTAATTTTTAATATCAACTAAACAATATTGTAATTTTTTTATCATCTTAAGGTAACTATAATTTACAACAATTTTAACCAGTTGTTATCATACAAAATAATTACTAGTTAAGCTGTTACATATACTGTGAAAATATTTTTTATTTGAAAATAATATAGATTTTTTTGATACAAACGGGATATAGGAGAGGGGGAGGAAACTAGGAGAGGAGTAAGTGTAGTTCGAACTCAGAACCTCTCACCTAAACTGCAAGTATCTATCTAATGTATTAAAATTTGAACTATTCAAAAAGAATAAAGCTTATATAAATTAATAATACATAAAATCAATTATATATAAAATAGTCGTAATTATTAATATTCATTTATATTGAGAAAAATTATGAAAAAATTACAATAGATTAAAAAAATTATGATAATGATTTTTTAGTTATTAGATTTAATAGTGAATCTTATTTTAAAAGGGTAAATAGATAAGGTAAAAATGAATAAAAAATTAAAAAATTCAGAATATCACACAAGTTACCGCAATATGAAATAAAATATCTAAAAAACCCTGCTAATAGATTCTTTACCCTGAAGACTGCGGTACAAAGGTACCGCAACTCTTTTCATTTAATTAATATATAGATGCTAGATTTTTTTGTTTTTAAAGGAAAAGGGACAATTCAAATTTTGTACATAAACCAGATATACAACCGTTATTTTGTGTTAAATTTGCTGTTATTTTTTTGTTAAACTCCCTATTAATGTAGCATAAACACTGTGTCATTAACCTCTATCACTTACTATTTTAATTTTAATTTTAATAGGATTGCAAATAAAACAGACAATTGGAAGGTCCTTCCCCGACTCATTGAAATTTGCTACAAAATGAAAGTTAGAGATCAAATTATAATTTTTTTTTTAAGATGTTGAGGACTTCAAATAAAACTTTTACTTAGGTTTTTTTTGTATAAACTCTCATGTATGCCTTAGTTCTTTGTACGATAATACATTTTTAGTTAACCTGTTAAATGATATAATTAACCGCGACATTCATTATATACAAACTACAAAGTAATCATTACTTACGTTACAGTTAATTTGGTACATTGTAATTTGTACGAGTGAAAAATGAGAAATCAAGATCTGAATGGTACACGAGTTCTATAAAATGTAAATAAGATTAATTTTGACTAATTCTTATTTTGAAATAAATAAGGGTATCCGAATATAAACATTTAAACCTTTGTCGGTCTACCGTGCAAGAGTCCAAAGTTTTGGATAAAAATACAACATTTGAGAAATGAATATTGCTCCCCACGCAACACCGACCAGGTGCTTATAAATATAACAAAATCTCGCCGTCTTCAGGCTTATTATCTGATTTCTCCATAACTCAGTTCATCTACTTCACGAAGAAAAGAAATAATCATGGGTCGTCGAAGCGGTGGTGGTCGTAGCTATGGAGGTCCTACTCTCCTCCGTTTTTTCTCTATTTTACGTCTATATTCCTGATCTAATTTTTTTGTGCACGTGACCGTGTGAGTTTTTTTCTAATGAATGAATCATTTATTCTATTGATGGCGATATAATATAATTAGATCCGTGGGTAGGGGTGAATTCCATGACAATATGTGGTTGAATTACGTGGCAAAAAGGCATTCGAGAAGATTTGCTTATCGGCTTTATGTTCGATTTTTGAGAACGTGAAATTTTTAATGGAGTTGATTGATTCTGACTTTTTTCAAAATTAAATCTTAAAACTTTACCGTGGATAAAAATGTAGATTTGGATTGTGACTGAACTCCGTATTCCGCTGGCAGCTAGATTTATCCGTATTTAAGCCTTAGACTGCTAGAGAGAAAATTCTGATTTTAGTTTTAGCATGCAGGAAATGGGTGGTTTCTGTCATGAGGCATAAAGATTTTTTTAATTCTTTGTTGTATTTCAATTTATAATAAAAATGAAGAATTTGAAATTTTTTGTGTTTAGTTATTTTTATGTGGACTCTTACGTTGTAATGTTTATTTCATTTTGCAGGTAGGCCAGCTCCTCGCCCAGCTGTTAAGACTCCTACGCCGCCAGGTACAATTTAAGATGCCCTAGTTCGTAGTTATATGGCTTTTTTTTCATTTTTCATTTTTTTTTCTTTTTTGTGTATAATGTATGCTTTCTTCTTATTCACTTCCATTATGAAGCTGTTTGTTTATGTTCTATATAAGTAGTTCAAATTGGACCAGCTCTGCTTTTATGCTATGGGATTGAGGGTCTCAGATCCTTAATTCCAATTTTCGACTTTTTGCCCCTTCTTTTGAGTCCATGTTCGAGATTCATGGTACTCTGTTTGTATATTATTATTCATCATTGTGGCGTTCTTTATTTTGCAGCTCGAGTTCAAGCCCCAGCACCTGCGGGTGGAGGACTTGCTTCTGCAGTAGCTGATGGTTAGTAATAATATGTTATAGGAACTGATTATTGATTGCTGCAATCTCATAATAGTGCTTGTCAAACTCAACGCATGTTTTTGGACACATTCATGATGATCACTCTCTTCTTCTTTAAGGTTTGGCTTGGGGTGCTTCCACCTCAATTGCCCATCGGGCAGTAGATGCTATCTTTGGTCCCCGGACTATACAAGTTGAGAAAGTGGAATCACCTGCTCCTGATCCAATTTCCACAAGCTCTGATGCATGTGGAGATCGGAATAAGGCCTTCCAAGATGTACGTTTACTCTTTAGTTGACTGCTTTTATTGCATTCCTTGGTGGAACTTTCATTCTTGTTTTCATGGCATTTGCATGGCCATGTATATATGTTTACTCTTTACATGACATATGACATCTAAAATCTATCCTCCCTTCCCCTAATATGATTTGCTTATGCTCAAATAAAGAAATGGAAAGAAACATGTCATTAATGTTTGTTCATTTCAACTTACATACTTTTCTCTCATTAGATTAACAAATGAATGGTTTACTTCAATTCACAAATTTCCTTGTGTTTTATCATATGCTAAGTCTATGGAGCAGATTGTTTACTAATCAATTGCTCGTCATTGCAGTGCCTGAACTACAATGGAACCGATATCAGCAAGTGTCAGTTCTATTTGGACATGCTCTCTAGAATGCCGCAAAAGCTCTGGTGCTGCTGCCTTGAATGTCTGAGGATGTCAATTTGAATGTTACTCTTAGGTCTTTTGATGCTTCCTAATAATGATGACAATTTGTGGCTAGAAAAACGTTTTATTTCTCTTTGGGAGAAAGCTACCATTTGCAACTTTCTTGTTATTATTAATGAACCCAATGATTATCCATTTCTTTCACGATTTGATGATTTCCTTCCATATATATTTACTTATTTGGTTGATTTATTTAGGAGGGTATCACAGTCCATATGTAGAATGCGATTTTAATTGTTAAGTTCTCATGCAATGATATATCCTCAAACGTTGGTACAAACATGACCATAATCATAACTCGTGATGTTACTATATGGCATTTTATTCTTTTGGACGCTATATAATATAGCATAATTTTATTTTATTTTTTGTCCACCTTTATTTTTCACACATTAAAAGGTTAGATTAGTAATATTGTTGTTGTAAAAGTAAAATATAAGTATAGATAAAAGGGTGAAATTACAATTTCACCAAACTGAAGAGGGATTTGCAATCTTGAATAATCAACCATGTCGAAGTCAACGTTATTATGATTATTATGATTATTGTTACTACTGCTGCATATTAAAGTTCATATAATATGGGACTGAAATTGTAATTTCACTCATTTTCTGTAAATGTATATGGAGAAGTTCTATTTATACACATAAAGTGTACAACTTTTGTACACACCCCTATGAATTTACTTACGCCCCTCAAAAGTTGTGATTTCAAGGATAATGAGACAAAGAATATTTAAATAAATATAAAAGAGTGTGTATAAAAATTATACACTTTGTGCGTACAAATATCATTTGTCAATGTATATGTGCACCCATATCTGTAATCAATATCGTATTTGCGTCCAACTCAATAAACTTGTGCAGTTGGGTTTAGGGTCCAAACATCTTAGGGGCCCAATAAACGTTTGTTTATTTATTTAATTTAATATTAACCTGGTTTTCTTTTCTTTGAATCCGCTGGATTGATTTTTCAATTCACGTGATCCAACTCGTTATTCAATAACTTTTGGGATTTTTTAAGGTAAAATTTATGATGTTCCAAGTTGTCTTTCATGATATGGAATTATTTTCTGAAGTGCATAGTCTTCAGTTAAGGCTGTGTATGGTTTCACTATGACTTTTAGAAAGTTGTGAAGTTATAAATTTGAAGAATGAGTGGTTATTAAATTATAAACCATTTAACATATTTATAATAACAATTTATCCAAAACCAAGTTGTACAATCTGCCCCGAAATTTTCTAAAACAATATAGTTCGTTAATGGATAGGGATCGATGGCTTGGGGCGGTGGTGAATATGCAACTGCTGGCGGTGCATTTGACTGGACGCTCTATTTGATTCCCGTGCTAGAAGGTATGAGAATCCCGCTCATCTAGAGGCAAAATGCCATGCTCGAATTTGTGCCTCGGGAAATGTATGTTTTCTTGTATTTGGAGGTGGATTTTTCAGTCATCATATATATACACACTGTTTGGTAAGCATTTATAAAAAGGTGAGTGTACAAATAAATTTAAAATTCAATTTTTGTAGAGGTATCGAGATTTTATTGTGCTATATGAATGTAATGATTAAAATGATGTGAAGTTTACATCACATCAAATATTTTGTTAAATGTAGTGTTGCCATGTGTATAAAATTTGAAATTTTAAATTGGTTGATAAATGAAATTAATTTTTAGATGCGTACCAAAGTTTGTTCCAAGGTTCTAAAGTTTTCCTTATTACTATGATTGATTTACCAAGTCGACATATATATATATATATTGTGTGTGTCTACTGACTTGATGTTTTACTGATTGGTCACGATTTATTTCTTGTCATTATAGTGCCCAGAGTATATAACTACTGGTATATATGGACACGGTGACCAAATGCATAGTGTGTCAAAATGAATGTAATAATAATGAAAAGTTGCCTCACTTTATGCGCCTTCTAAAATTTCAGACCTGAAGTGGTTGCGTTTTCCGCCTCACAAAAGGGTCGGCCCTGTCACAACACCACTACATACTCCGCGTTGGTTCAGATTTTGTGCCCGAAACAAATGTTTGAGGGTGATTGGTGCAAAATGACCCTAACGTTTGAGGTTATTGTGTAAAAAGGCTTTATCGTTTTTACTTTTGACAAATTAGACATCAACCTATCACTATTTATGTAGAAAAGGACCCTATCGTTTTTGTCTTGGCAAATTAGACCATAACCTAACACTATTCATACGGCAAAGGACCTCCTGTTAACTCGTGCATATTCTTCCACATCCAGTAGCTTGACAATGATATTTATATCTTTTAAAAATTACAATATGTTTTTTCGCCTCTTATAATAGCATATCTAATTATTATTGTTGTTATTTATTATTATCATTATCATCTTTTGATCTATTAAAACTCAGTGCTGATTTACCGTTAGATATTTAGCAGTCTTAGGAGATGATATGGCTTGTCAAATAGTATATATCTAACACACCACATAAACGTCTGGTAGCATATCATTTTCATATTTGAACCCCATGATTTATAAAAATTAATATAGATGAACCTTAAATATGCCGCCATATGTTTATGTGTTTTGTTAAATATGTACTATTTGACACGTCATATTATTTTGTAATACGACTGAATATCTAATGGTAAATTAGCACTGAGTTTTAATATATCAAAAGATGATAATTATAATAATAAATAATAACAATAATAATAATTAGATATGTTATTATAAGAGGCGGAAAAAACATATTGTAATTTTTAAAAGATATAAATATCATTGTCAAGTTATTGGGTGTGGAAGAGTATGCACGAGTTAACGAGAGTTTCGACCGAAAGAGACGGAGAGTCCTTTGCCGCATGAATAGTGATAGGTTATGGTCTAATTTGCCAAGACAAAAACGATAGAGTCTTTTTCTGCATGAACAGTGATAGTTTGAGGTTTAATTTGCCAAACCGAAAACAATAGGGTCCTTTTGCACAATAACCTCAAACGTTAGGGTCCTTTTGCACAATAACCTCAAACGTTAAAGTCCTTTTACGCCAATTACCCTTTATATAAATAAATGAACAACATTGACCATCAACAACGTAACCTATCAAGGTAATATATTTGCAACAAAATTATCAAATTGAAGAACTTGTTAACGCTTGATTTGAACTTCACTACTAATTAAATGAATATATGAAATCAAATTATAAAATCTTCATTAATTCCATTCGTAATTGAGACGTAGCTTGTTGAAACCAAAAATAATTGGGGTATCAAAATCGATAAAACTCATCAACAACCTTACTCCATCCCTAACTGATTAAGAAATTGATCCCCAAAAAATAAATAAATAAATAAATAAATAAAAATTAAACCCAAACATACTTGAATCTTCATTGATTCTATTCACAAATTGAATTCGCTGAAACCAAAAATACTTGCGGCATCAGAACCGTCAAGTTCATTTTCGAGGGCTTACTTTTTGCAGACCGTGGCCCTCTTTCAACTTGTGCGTCTATTGCAAGATCAAGGAAACAAATTGCTTTTGGTTTTCCAGTAACCTTATGTCTTAAGGACGAATTCGTTGGACATCAACAAAAGTATCAACTCTGCTTAGAATCGGATAGAAGTATAAGTTTAGAAGTTAAAAGACATCATATTTTTATTTTTAGTTTATCACGTACACATGACATGGGTGAAGATTTACGATTATCAACGACATTGATTATCCCCAAAATGTGGATGAGTAAACCTTTTACGTGTGGACTTCGCTCGGTACATCCCTACAGGATTTATTCGTTGATCGGAGCAGTTGGGTTTATCTTTACTGACGGCAAGCAACGCTTCTCCTTCAGTGAAAGTCTTTAGCATCCAAAGAAGTAAAGCTGCACATTTGTGGAGACAAACACCGTAAACCAAGACAGATCTCTGAAAAACGCCAGAAACTTCAAGCAGAAGAACTAGGATAATGAAGAAAAACTCTGCCAGAAAATTTTTTCCAAATATTGAACTGTACAATTATCGACATTTGTCTATTCAGATACTAGTCTAAAACAACCTCAAGGATTCTCTTATATAAATAAATGATACTGTTTGTTTCCTGACAAAGATTTTATCTATACAAAATAGTTATGATAAGCGCTGGTACGTCTCAACCAAACCCAAATCCTTCATTGCCTTCATGAATGGCAACGAGCAATCTCTCCTCCAGAATTTCTTTGGAAGGATATTCTGGAAGATCCAACTGGTTGAAACTGCAGGCAGCAAGTAAAAAATTGGTCAGGCTTTGCAGAAATGAGGTCAAATGGTACGAAAGACAAAAAGATGTGAACAAACAGCATCTGTCTGCAATTCCAGAATGCAAATACATATACTAAAACATCTATATTCTATATATATATAAGAACAAAGATTACCATGTATGAGCTGAAGGCAAGTGATCTGCGCTAACATATGCCTTGTGTATCTGGAATTTTTGGCATCCTGAAATTCCTTGTAGTGCGCTAAATCCTTCTAATGGAACCTAAGAATGACAAGAAAATTTCTCAATACCATCAAATGACCCTAAATCTTACTCCTAAAACACAATCATGTGCCAAGAACACTATTCAGGGTTGAGGACAAGTTAGCAATTCCAAGTAGACACAACAGAAAAAGAAATTTCATGAGACCAGCCTGCACGAAGAGACCAACGCCAAAGCATATTTTGAATCAATGGTTCACGAGGACACCATTTGCATTACCCCGTAAGGAACAATGTTATCGTGTAAAACCAGATGTAGTTTACCCGATCCTGATGATCACTTCTTCACAACAATTTTCCAACCATTTTCTTCAAATAAAACAATTTTTCATGTGAATCCAGAATGTTTTCTTAATTGTTAACCACATACAGCCGCCCGCTCCTAGCCCCAAAGGATTACAATTTTTTTAAAAAGAAAAATTGCTTCAGTAAGAAAATATAAATCCTACAGGGGGCTTAACTGGTGATCGTAACTGAAAGATTTGAAGTAGAGGGAGCTGAACAGGCATAATGAGAGCACATTTGAGATTTCAGCAGGTGAACAAAAGCTAATGACAAAAAGAATGGTCAAACGGTTAAATAACCTTTGAGGTGCCAGTCACAAATTGCAAGAGGCGAGCCTTGTCTTCTTTGCTTAATCCTTGAACAACCTCCCAGAACCATTGAATGACAGGAGCAGCGGCTGAATACCCAGAGTACTCTGTATTTGCCCTCAGATCATCCACTGGAGACAACTTTTATTGTATTAGTTTTCAACTCCAATGAGCATAAATGCGAGAAACATATGACAAAAATCAAATGATTAATTGACTGTAGCGTGCGGTACAAACAAAAGCAAAAAAAGTGGTAGGAGGCTTACAATCAATATCTGGCAGCCCACTTATGAGAAGTTCAAGTTCCTTGTCATTGAAAATAGATATTAGATCGCGGGGAATTAATTCGTTGAAACCTTCCAAAAATGCATTTATCTGAGGACGAATAGCAGTTGTTAACCGATGCTCAGCAACTAGATCGACATACTGATGCTTATTTTGCTCTTCCGATCTCTCGGATGTTTCGACCACCAGGAATCAATTCGTAGTCAGTCACCTACAAAACACAACATGTGTATTTGGCAAATGTACATAAGAGTAAACATGAGGACGAAGTAATGTGAAAAATACGTACTTCATTACGTTCATAAAGGATCAGCTTTTCCTCGTCAGCATCTATGCTGAATGTTAGGTCCAAAACATCACTTATATCATTCTGCAATACATAAAAGGATCGAAACAATGTAAATATTATGTACATGAAAAATATAGGTTTTGGTAACAAAGAGAAGTGAGGATTTAGACATAACCAACCTCAAGCATCCATTTCAAGTTTTTAAAGTAATCAGGATCAATAGCTTCAATGTCATGATATGTAACTTTAACCCCAAGAATATGCTTATAAAAGGATCGAGTGAAATGCACATCAAGAAGTTGACCATCTAGCAGCGCTTTTCCAACCTGTGAAAAACACAAATAGATTAGGCACCACCTCATATACAGCACAATAAAACCGGCAGATAATGAAAATACTCACAACTCGGCCAACAAATCTGAAGTACGAGAGGTGCTCTGTCTGGTATACAGAGTTAGGGTTTGGCTGAAACGTTGATTCATTCCCAACTGTTGTGAATAGTAGTGCTCCTTTGTCAAAAATTACCCTGGACAGCAATTGATACCACTCCCTGGTAAGTCCACCAGCATCAATTCCTTCCTCTCCCTGGAAATGAACAGTCAACCTTCCCTTCAAATCCTGTGCAGATCTCATGCGAAGCTGATTATATGAATCTTCAAGAATGTAGGCTCTTCTGACAGAGATCCTCAAAGGGCCGTGGTGGTGATCATATTGATGCTTGATCTTGGATCTAAAGTGAGCCCTTTTGTTATCAAAATCAATGAAACGGGGGACTTTCAGCATAAGTGAAAAAGACTTCTCAAGTAACCCTGGGTTTTGCCGTATGAAAGCATTCAGAAGCTTCCTGTGCTTCTCTGAGAATCTAATGAAAGCAACATTCTTTTCTTCAGCTTTCATAACAGGACCTGAAGTCTTCTGATGACTAGCAGATGCAATAGCCTCTTCAACATCAGAAACTGCAGCGACCCCAAAATCATGTCCTGGCCCTGACTGGCCAGGATGCAGCTTCTCACATGTTACAAAAAATGATTCAATGTATGGCAATATATTCTGAGTGCCAGCAGGTAGTGGAGGCATTACGCCTGGCGGCTTAGAAGTGACTGTAACAGACACCGAAGATAACTGATCAGCGAATGTATCTGAGTGGTTCTCTATTTTGCTTATGCAGTTGCTCAGCTCCTGCCACAAAGGTTCTAGAGTTGCATTGATGTCCCAAACCACAGAAATAGCAGCAGCTTGCTCCTTCTCAGTAAGAATATGGCGATTTTTATCCTTATCATTGAGTAAAACTACTAGAGAGCTCAAGGCTTGCAACACCCTAAACACTGGAGGTCCATGAGAAGTGGTACTAGTCAAAAGTGCTTTCTCTATTTCTCCAAATACATGCAACTCTTCAGTCGCAGACTTGGTTAGGTTTTGGATTGAAGTGGAAAGCTCAGTGATGAATAAATGACAATGAACAGGTGCAATAGATACCAATTTCCTTAGCACCTCAGCCACAAGAGTATATGCATTATCCGATAGACTGGAGAAATGCATCGTAATACAGAAATCAATACTAATGTAACACAGCACAAAAATGTAATTGTACCAATCAGACAATTACTAAGGTAAACAGTAAAAATCCAATGATACACTTCATTAATAAGACTCAATTGTATCTCTCAGTTTAGAATGAAAAGTTGCTCATGATTACAAGTCAAAACTAATTGCTAAAAGTAATTAAGACAAGCAGCTGAAAACTAGAACAATTACTAAGGCATAAAGATATAGATGCCTCCTATAGATCCAATCAAAATATACTGATATATACTCTATACCACATGCTATAGCTAATATACTGATATATACCACATACACAAAATAAGGACCATAACATCCAGAAAATCTGGCCAATCCCCAACATTAGAAGTTCAGAAAAACCTTTCAATACTTATCATATTACAAACCCACAAGCAGCATACTTCTGTGCAAACATAGTTGGGCCTTTTTGAAAAAATAATAATAATAAATAAATCACGCAACAAGGAAAAACTTAGATACTACATCTTACCCTTCATGTGCAAGGAGTGAGCATAGTAGTCGGAGTTCTGTTATTGGCAAATTAAGCAAAACACCATGAGTATCAAGCCCTCTATCTGCAGTGGGTAACAAGGCTTTCTTTGTGGCATCACCCTCTGGCAAAACAGTTCCAGCACTAACATTCGATCCAGCATCTACTGTTGAAGCCTCAGGACCTGGCGTCTGTTCTGTTGCAGATGCCCCAGGTTCATCAGATGAAATGGATTTACTTTCAACATTGTCAATGATGACGTCTAATAAATTTAGCAACTGCAACAAGGATCAAAACTGTGATTAGAGATGTTCCTCCCAAAAGCAAAAATTTTAACTGCAAACACAAATTCTTTTTGAACTAACCTGTTCCAGATGGGCTATACTTCTTATGTAAAGTGATTGACTTAAGAGACTTAAGAGCAATGCAAGTGATGCCTGTCCATCCTCAGGTTCCTCATCAACCACCATAACGGCTTTGCCTCGTTTTTTATCAGAGATTGGTGACTCTTTAACAGATGGTTGTGACAATCGAAGCTCAAGCAATAAGTTCGCAACGAGAGGATGATTACGAGCCAAATAGGTGAGTGTCTCAAGAACACGCCGGGAAACCAGAGGTGGAACACCTATTAACATTAAGAGAAATGAAAGAAATGACAATGCACGCCCATTTTCCTTAATATATAGATATAAAGATCAGAAAGCAAAAAAGAATCTCACACTTCAGGACAAGTTCTGCATCTATGCATGTGTGTTAAACTCTATATCCTCTTTCTCAAACCCTCCATTAAAACTCAACAAAGCTTTTATAAATCTGGGTAAAAATCATGGTCAGTCCCCCCCCAAACCCCCCGCGACCAAATTGTACATTCAATGAGAACCAGATTTAATATCCACAGAAGTAGCATTTTTAAATGAAAAGTACCCAAATACCATAAGCGGTACTGATATCTAAACATTTAGCATCCACTTTCACTTGACCTTAGTCTTGCAAGAATCAACCAAACATCAGCCTAAAGGGATGAAAACAGCAACGAATCTTACCATCAAAATACTGAGGACGAGAATACATCACATGACTCTGGCAAGCATATAATCTGTAGGGGGCCTCCGCAGCATTCAGATAATTAGACGATTTTCTTTGATCAATCATTAACAAATCCATCAGGATTTTTACTAAGTCAGTTCTGGTTTCAACATGAGCACAAAGGTTCAACAGAAGTCTTTGTAGGTTTTTATAGAGAGGCTGCAAGATATCAGGACAATCAATATGATGTAAACATAAAAACAAACTTCATTGAAGAATCCAACCATGCCCCTACAAATACCTGAACTACACGAAGCAACCGAATCAATGATTTCAAGCCTTCTAAATCAACTAAAGGAGAACCATCTGCCTCTACAGGCTTACTTCCCATTGATCGACGAGCAAGGATTCCCCCTGCTCGGTCCAAGCCATCACCTCGTCTTGAAGCTTCACCTCTGCGGTTTCTGGGATACATACCAAAGAGAGTTTGATTGTATCTGCGAGCAAATCTTTCACGCAGCATGTTTGCTTCAGCAACAAGTGCAGGAGTCAAATTTGCAAGAATTGCATCAGAAGAAGTTAAAAGAACCTGAGAATGCAGGAGAAAGATTGAAAAGAACACAATCAGCAGATGCAAAAACCATATCCAAATACTGGTAAACTGAGAGAAGCAAAAGAAATAGAGAAACCACAACCAACAGAATACCTCTTCTCGTATGTCAGAAGGAAAAGTTGCAATTATTGAGACCGTGTCCATCTCAACAGGTTGACCCTCCAATTCTTGTGACTGGTTCAGTCTCTGTGCCCGCTGTTGTGCCAAAACTTCTTCCCGAATGTCGGGGGGAAGTGCTGCAAGAAACTCTGGATCAATATCACCAGCATTCTGTGGCTCAGTATTTTGAGGCTGTGGTGCCTGATTCTGTTGGGCAGAAAGAACCTCAGCTCTCAGCTCCTCAGGAAGTGCATCCAGAAATGCAGGATCAATTGATCTAGAATCAGCATCAGCATTATGGTGCTGCTCCTCAGATGCACCACCCTGATCTGATTCTTGGATTGGATCTTCTGAAACTTCAGTGACACTGCGAAGTGATGCGTCTCTGCCACCCATTGGTGGATTATTTCCAAATGACACATTCGTCCTCCTCATTCTAGCATCAGTGCCACCTTGCCTTTCTACAGCATCATCATGTCCATCTGCGCTTCCAATTTCAACATCAAGACTCCGTAGACTTTCACCTAACGTTGCCCCACTTCCGCTACTCTCTTGGCTCACTGCTTCGACATCCCGGACAACGTCAGCATGGTCATACTGCATCTCAACAGACTGATGTTCTCTAGATGTTTCAGCTCCCCGGTTGGATTCATTTGTACCAGGAGCAGCATTTCCACTCCTAGAGTTGTCCAACACCGCTGACGAGGGGGCAGGTGTGAAACTACTTTCAACATTTCCATGGTTTTCAGCAGGAGTTTCAGACATCATTAGGGCAGAATCAGTTGACTGACCTTCACCTTTGTCTTGGGATTCAGTCGCATTATTGTTCGAGGGTTTCTCAGGGATTGGGCGTGTCAAGCTCGAAACAAGAAAATCCTCAAGACCTTGAGGAATTGCAGATGCGCTTGATCCACCACTTAGCTGGTTATCATTGCTCCACAAGTTAAATCGATGACCTTGACGTCCATTTCGCAGTGTCCGGAAAAATGAATCCAACCTAGACGTGGGACCTTCCAAGTTCCGATCCAAGTTAGCACTGCGGCTACTCTCTGTGGAAAGTAGGAAAGGAAAACTAGAAGCCATTAGAGAAGAGATCGGAAGAGACTAGATGCAGCTTCCATTAATTGTAGCATGACAGAAAGCATTTAGATATTTATATATAAATGTATAAGAATCAATACCAAGTAGAAAGGACAATTAGTGCTTGTTTGATCCTCGTTATTTGAGTCAATTTATAATGGGAAATTATAATGCATTGAAATTGAGTGGTAGAGATTTAATTGAAGTTTGAAATGTGTACTTCCGATCTAATTGAGCAGTTATCAAATCAGTAGTCAAATTAGTAGTAGGTAAAATTAAAATGGGAAAAATAATGAGTATTAAACAAGCTCTTAATAAGGTGGCAAACCTGATTGTCTCAAAGGGCCTGTGTACAGTGAGGAAGGTGGTTCCACCAAAAGTGGGTGCTGGGAAGGTGCAGTGCTGTCAACATTTCGGCCCAACAGATTATAGATAGATGTCGTACGCCCTTGGCGCCTGGATCCAAAAATTTCAACGGGCATTACATGAAGGGTTTCACTGCTAAAGCTGTCTCTGCCAAAAACCTCGATATGGTCAAACACATTTATTCCATTCATCTCCTCCCCCAGCCTGAGTATAACACCATCCTCATCATCCTCATCCTCGTCATCCTCTTCCTCCAATACTTCCTCATCAAACTCGTCTTCATCATTTTCATGGTCATCTTGATCCGTATCAGCATGTGGTAGATGATGTGATTCATCATCTTCAAGATCATTTTGTTGTTCATCATCACCGTCTTCATCATCTTCAACTTGATCCCCTTCATCCCCTGACATCTCATCATCATCGTCGTCATCAAGATCTCCTTCATTAGGTCTAATTTCGAATCTTATACCTACAGTATCAAGACCATTTTCAATATTTCTGATGTTTTCAGAATTTTCATGCATGTAATCATCTTCAGTAGCAGCAAAGCTACCATCAACATCCTGGTCATGCTCCATATCATCCATGACGGCCTCAGACCCACCATAATTCGGGTTTGTGCTAAAGGACTCAATGTGGTCTGTTGGCCCTGAATTTTCATTAGCTTGGGTTGTAGTTTCCATGGACTGTGGCATGCTAATACCAGCATTGTCTTCACCAGGCTGACTGTTATCATTAGGTTTTGAGGAACGCTCTCCTCTTCCAGTATTCAACTCAAACGCATGTAGATGTTCCTTGGTCACTGACTCTAAAACTTTAAGAATCCCTGTCACAACCTTGGGTGAATCGGCATGATCCAAGTCTAACACACGAAGTGTTCGAGTAAATGACTTCACCAAACCAACCTCTATGAAAGTAACAGAGGCTTCTGCAGATACAGATGACCCAGCTGGTGAACGAGCAGCAAGTACATCATTAAGCAGGCCAGCAAAAGCCTGAATCTCAACTCCCGGTGCCCTAAAACCATTAGAGGAATCTACAAAATCATTGATAGCATTGTTGATCTCAGTGAAGATCCTTTTCCTTGCCTCAGCAGAGCGAACGCATGATGCGACCAGGAACTGGTTGGCTCTGGTAGCCAGCTTATGCCGCCAGTCCACTTCTGTTTTCTTTTCCTTTCTGGAATTTTCGGAATGCGGTAGGAATTTGTATAGAACATGTTGAAAAATACCACCACCACAGTAAGCTGCGGTGCCCCGTTGATAAATACCCCGATAACTGCAAACTTCAGCATCCTTCCGGATTAAAATGTGAATAGATGAAGCGTACATCAAAAGAATTTCAGTCAGGAGCTTCAATATAAATACAATCTTAGCCATAGATGCAGAAGAATCTTGACCGTTAGCTTCATTCTCTTCAGATGCAGAGACTATAGCTTTTCCTTTTCCCTTGCTAGTAGAAACATCAATGTCCATGTCAGTAGATGAGCTAATTTTGTTCATGGATTCATCTTTAGGAGGAGGCACAAAGGATATTATTGAGTCCAACAGAAGATCAATCACAGTTACGAAACTATGAGGAGGTTTACGATGAATCTTGGAATGCTTAGCATTTGCATCAGAAAGCTTCCCATGCCCACTGCCAACACTACACTTCCCATCAATAGTTTGTTGTTTTTCTTTTTCCTCTGTTTTCTCTCTCTCCTTTTCTCTCTCTTTGCATTTATCCTTCTCCCGGTCTTTCAGCAAGACAATATAAGGCCTATCACCTACCATCTCTACTTGGCACACAGACTTAGCAGCTTGCATGAAAATCACTGGATCCCGTCTTAGCACCGAACTCAAACTAGACAGAAAATTGCGGGGAGTAAGCCTTGACTGTCTGTTATTAGCAGTTGCAACAGTATGTCGTATCTCCGATTCCATAGCTTGCTGTAGAGTTTGGGTATCTTCAAGAATGTGTCTTATTATAATAGCGGCAACATTGTCAAAGCCAACAAATAAGCTAGTTGTTGGCAAGGAAAGAAGTAGATGCAAACCCCCAGCTTCCAGAAAGCTAACAGCAACTGAGTGAGTTCTTGTAAGAGTAGAACAAAGCTGCAACGCAGCATGCATAGTTTCTGAAGGTAGTTGCTTTCTCAGGCAACCACAAATTATTTGAATAAGACGATGTTGCTCCTGTATGTCCAAATGCTTCGGCAATATCCCCAAAGTTGCCTGTAATTTGTTCTGCTTGTCATCATCAATGACGAGAGATTGTTGGCTGCCAACATCATTCTTCTTCAACAGTTCCAGTATGTCAGCATTTAACTTCATATCCACCTGACAAAGCCGATCAATGGCAATAAGAGCTGAAGTCACCCATTTAGGAACTTGAGAATCTTCTCTGTCATGCGAACTAGAATTCCACAATGAGAGCAGATCTGATGCAACTTTAACCAAACCACTGTTTGAAGCTAATTCTCGAGCAGCTGCATCTTCATTAAGAATTAGAGCAAGAACATGAAAGAAGGAAGACAGCGCGTTTTTGTTTCCACTGTTTGATATGCTACTACTACAAAGCTTCACTTGTTCAATGATAAATGAAATAACTTTTGGCCTTTGCTGGCCATCATTTTGTGAGCAAATCATCACAAGAAGATCTCGAATGGGGAAAGCCAAAGAGTCTTTCATTTGCAGAAGTTTGCTACAAGTAGACAAGAGCTCATCAACAGGAGGGAGTTGCACAAATTCCGCTTCAATGGTCTGACTATTTTCATTTACAGCATCTTCCTTTGAGTTTGATCCGGAGTTCCCAAGCGACATAGCAAGTGCACGTGCAAGTTCATCATCTTCTGGGATTTCCTCAGGATGTGAGAACAACCATTCCATTGCAAGTTCCACGCTATTTGAACCAACCTGCCTCAACGCTTCTTCAGCACGGGACCTGGAAAATCCCATCTCCACAATCATCGAAATTGTTGACTCATTTGGAGGAGGTCCACTCACTCGGCCAGCATTATTATTAATATTTTTCACTTCTACACCAGAGAATATATGCCTGACAATGCTAACAACTCTCGCAATGAACTCATAACTGCATTCTGGGAAATGTGAGTGGGCCCAAACAGGTAGCACAGCCTTCAGTACCATGGAGTGAAGAATCTTCACAAATGTTTCTGCATCCCTAGGAAATGGGCAATCCCCACTTACAAGAGGCTGCGTAAGCAAGTGCTTCGTAAAAGGAGATAATATAAAAGATGAAGTCACCAAGTGGTCCATAAGTTTCCCATAGCTAGCCAAGGGTCCATATATCCAAGAGTTATCTGTTTCATTGATTTCATCTTGCCTCCCCTCGTCAGTCTCCATAGGAGAAGCAGGAGGTCTGTTGACATTAAAAAGCAACTCACTAGTAGCCTCAAATGTGGTCAAGACCGATTGAATAACCCCTTGCCCATACAAGCAATTTAATATAACAGGATTACATGAATCAGGTTTGTCCATAAGCACACCATCAATGAACTCAACAACCTTGCCAAGGTAGCGACACTTGATTGGAACTGATACCTCTGAACCAGAAGGATTACCATCCCCAACATTAATGTGGCTTCGAGCTATTAAAGCAAAGGAAGAAGCCACTGATTTTGAGGAAGCAGACACATTTAGCATATCATCCCGACGACGCGATGGAAGTAGCATCACCTTTCCCAACTCCTGAAACAAATGGGTGACGTGAATGGACAATGATCTTACCATATCACAACAAGAATGATAATAAGATCTCTGTTTGTCATTTTCCTTTCTAGGAGACACATCAGTTCCATCAGATGATCCAGACGCATGTGATTCTTGGCTGCCCCCAGGCCACGAACCAGAAAGTCCGTCTATAATCTGTCGTTGCTGACCATCAGGACCACGAGTTATGTAATTTATAAGATCAAAAAAACTGGATTCGATACTCAATCCAGGTGTGCGCCTTCTAAGAAAAGGATCGAGTAGCTGCCTGACAGAGTTTAATCTAGGGTCTTCAGTATCATTTGCACTCAATTCTGGCAGTCGCTGATCATCACCAGAACCGGTAAAACCTTCCTCTCTATCAATTTTAACATCTTCAAGTTGAGCAATTTGCCATAGAACTTCACGGTGAATAGAACCCATATCTTCCAGAACATCCTTACCACCATTACCAAATTCTGTAAGCAATGCAGTTACCCAGCGATTGTCCTTTGAGGCAGCCAAAAATAAAAGGAATTCAACAAGCGAGAGGGATGAAAATACACTGCTATCAGGCGGGGACTTAGGGTCAAGCAGAAAGCTCCCAGAGACAGCATGGAATGCGGTTAACGTTTTTTTAAGATGATCTCTGAGGGTAGAGCAGAAGGCACGAGCCAAGGCAACAGAATGATGTTGTGTAAAACTCTTAAATACTAAGGTGCTATGCAATGCTATGGACATTCCCTCAGTTGACTGAGTAATACTTGGGCGTAACAGGAGTTTGAATAAAGCTTCAATACCAGACTTCTCCACAAATAACCGGCATGTCTCAGAATTTATTATTGTCCTGTGAACAAGTACCATCACATGAAAGATGCTCAGCTGGATAAATTGCTCATCACTTATGCCTTCTACCAACCAGTCTTTACCATCAACAACAGGGGACCGAGAACAAGATCCTGCGTTTTCCCTGTCCTCAGAATCCATGACCATAGCATTGCTTCCATTATCTTTCCCGGATGATCCAGCATCTGTTATGTCTCCAAGCAATGCAATCTTATTGACAATTTCGATAATAAGATCAACACCACTACCTCTCAATTGAGTTACGTGCCGTAGCAGCTCTTCCAAAGCATTTGCCAAAGGAACAATACCCTCATTCATTGCCATTACATACTTTTTGTCTGTGAAAATGTTGACAAGGAAGCGTAAAGCCGAAGTTTCTCTCACCGCCTCTAGACCCTTGCCATTGAGGCAAATTGCGCCAAGGCCATTGAGAATGCACGTCATGGATTTTGATGAAGGAAGTACACCAGCTGCCACCGATGACAGAAACGCAGCAGGTAGACCCAATTCATGCAAGACATTATAACAGGTGGGGTCTTTGTGAATCATTTCATTCATAAGAGTTACGGCTGAGGAATAGATCTCACCTCCAAACTTTTCCATGTTACTGAAAATCATTGACAAAGCCGGAGTCAAGGAAACATCATAGGAGTTCTGTGACCTTGTAGAATTTGCTGCTGCATATGTGGCAGAACCAAGTGCCTTCAACAAAGCCCTGATTAGTCTCTTTTGAGCAAAGAATTGATCATCGTTATATCTATTACCTTCATAAAGGGTCACAGACTTCCTCTCTGCCTCTGACAAGTCAATCACTCTATGCACTTCAATCTGCAATCTGTAAACCAAAAGCTCAACTCCACCCAAATCTTTAAAAAGGGTCACAGCTGTATTGCTATAATCCATGAGCTTTTGCAGAGTCTTCACAGCTAAATAGACAAGATGCACGTGTGCAGGATCTGAATCTTCCAAAAGAGGTAGAAAGGTAGGTACCATCCCAGAACCCCGAATAATGCTCCCAGTACTTGAAGAAGATATAACATGTAGCATGTAAAACTGTAGAAGTGCTTCAACAAAGGCAACAGATGACAAATCACTGGAGTTCTTCAATGACAAGATAGCTCTTTGCAGTACATTTAAGAGAATCGTGCGGTTACCCCCCGCAAAACTGATGCTTGATCCGCTCAATATCCGCGCACGTTCATGAGATGCTGAATATGCAGCTAAAAGTGCTGCCAAGGCAGTCATCGCAAGCGTTCTAATGCTTCCAGAAACAATTTCTTCAGACCTAACAATTCTAATCAACTCATTTGTATATTCTGGCTCATTGGCAAAAAAGGAAACAAGTTCATCTTGTGAATCACCAGACTGTACAAGCACAATGAATGCAAGAAGGCAAATCTTGCTGTAAATCCGGCATATTCTGGGCGAACGGAAGGCATGGGCATATCTGATTCTGGTTAACAATGAAAACCTGTGCTCTGAAGGTACATTATGTTGATCAATGCACAACTTCATAAGGGAGAGGTCATCCTCTTTCCGCAGATGAAGATCAGGGAGATGAATCACACTCATCCCAGAAAAATTTTTGTCATCATTAGGATCTAAAATGCTGTGACAATTGGCACCATGCAGTTCAAAATAAAGTGTTGACCCTGTACGATACTGCAACTTGTCCTGATCATTTTGCACATCAGATGGAAAGAGGTTTAGCCCTTCCTCCGGGATCCTCTCATGTAGAGTCACACATGAATACAAACCCAAACCTTCTTCTTTTGTACCCCATCCCTGAGCAAGGGAAAGCAGACAACTATTAATGGATCCACACCCAAATAGCTTTCCATTTGCATGCAGTTTCGATGGAATTATCTTCACTAGAGCAGACAGGGTCTCCAAAGCTGCAATGACAATTTCAGGATCTGTGGATGCAAGAAAGAGCCTGAAATGCTGAAGAAAGAAAAGAAGTTTAGGAGAACGAATATACTCAGAATTGAGTTTCTTGTCAAACATCAAAATGCAAAAAGAACAGTAAGCTTTGTTCACTTCTTTTTGTCTTTTTTATAGGGAAGGTGGGTGGTAGGGAACAGTCTTAAATCATCAAAACAAAAAAATAAGTGGCATTTCTGTTTTAAGCTTACCTCTATGCCACTAAAAGAACTCTTGTTGGGGCAATTTTCTAGAATAAATTGCATCACTCGCAAGATTTGTAGAACTGCTTGTTTTGGAAACGGGCAAACATCACCAAAAATATCATCAGACAACAGCAGATCATTTCTATTGGATAAATATGTCTTGAAATATGAATCAAAATGCAGAAATAATGGTCTCCAATGATGGAAGTTCCCCTGGGGAAAAAAAAGAAAGCAAAATATAGTTGGAAACTAATGAAAGACAGAAAAAAGAATAAGTACAACGAGGTCGAGTCACCACCTTGCCAAACTCCCACCGAAAACCAGATAGTGGTATTGCTATGTCTTGTAATGGACATTGAATCACCTTGTCGATGAATGTCTTTATTTTAGGAGGCTGGGAAAGAAAAGTACATGGTCAGGGTCCGAATAATGGGCAAGAAAAGGGCACATTACCTAAAAATGGCAAAAGATTGTCTTTTTTCCCCAGATAAAATAAACCTCAAAGTACATAAAGAAAACCATACAGCTTGCTATTTTAACAATTACAAGAATTAGATATTGATGTTTCAATCAGACCTAGGCCACCATAGTTCCAACTAATAAGTAATTGGCAACAAGCGTAGGTATGGTAACATTGAATAAAGACAAGAAAAGGTGAACGGTGTACAAGGCTCGCAAAAATTTGAAGAATTGGTACTTAATTACCAAGTTAGAAATAAAGAAAGTCAGATGCATAACCAGTTTTATGTATAATATGCAAAACGATAAAATATGCATGTGAAGAAGCAACAATCACTAGTTGTTAAAGGTTGACATATAAACATTCCAAAACCTCATACACAAAAATCGTAAATAGTATATCCTAAACATTATTTTAACTACTAAATTGCTACATGAAAGGTTTCTATATTACACTTAACTGGTTTCTGATAAAAATCCGTTAGTCACACTCCCCCCCCCCCGCCTCCATAAAATATGAATATACATCTAAACAGTGATTTCACCCCTTTTATTCAAAAAGGTTTCCTGAGCATATATATTTTAAAATCTTGGTTATACTTAAAAAATAAATAAATAAAAAAAGTCGAACACCCAAAACAGGCATTGGTTAGCCATATTCCTGTTTGATTTAATCGATTTGCTTTAAAATTTTAAAAGCACTGGCAGCAAATTTCTTAAATTTAAATTCTTTTGAATAGCTATCACCTAGAGACAATTTAATGGGATTTTCTTGTCCTTCTTACTCGTCTCCTCTTTATCCTTTTTGTTCTCCTCCTGAATTTCCTCCCCTTGGTTCCACAGGGCGAGGACTGACAAACTAAGCAGCACTACTTTATTTATGCCGCACATTTTATTCACTTATCAAAAAGATACTTCATAGATGAAACAGAAAGCTTAACATAACTGCATAACAAAGAAAAACTTCAACAAGGTACCAAAACTGCTCCTTGTAACATTCGAGTTAGAAATAGAACCAAATACAGGCCTATTCAAACAATATATGCTCTCAATTATTACGTAGAAGGTCATCCACAATACAACTCTAGTCAGTAGCCATTTGACCATTGTGTTAACCCTTATGGCATGGCAAGAGTTAATCGGGCACAACGTATAACTATATGCCGAGTTCTAATGGGAAGGAGATATCAAAACCTAATTTACTTGAGCAAAGGACTAACAAAGCACATCAGAAAGCCGCATCTACCACCAGACATTTCGACATTAAAAATATCAAATTTAAACAATTTTAATACAATAAAATACTAAAATTATTAACATTAATATACGAATTATTAGTAGTCAGAACATCATATTTGGTGTTTAATACAGCCAATATGCATCCAATATTTTACTCAAATATGTTCTGCATTCAAGTAAGAACGAATTGCCCGAAAGCAGTGAAGACTAAGAGAAGTTGCAAAGGTATGGAGTGTTTCATTCCCATAGCAAGGTCTCACCATGAACATCCAACCTTGAACCCACCCTTTGCCCTTCCTTCCCACCCCTTCATTCAGAGAGAGAATCATTGCTAATTGACAAAACCGAAAGCCATTGTTAAAAAATATTAATTATGTTTACTGAACCCCACGACAATTCTGCAATAAGTGATAGGCATAAAACTGACATAAGCGGGAAAATACACACATGTAAAAGTACATATATAGACCTATACACAAAATCGAGGGACTGAGAGGACTATACAGGCTCAGAGTCAAGTTTAACAGATGGGCCTATAGCTCCTTCACTGGAGAGCAGTTGGCGTAGCCTAGATGGCAAGCTTGATCTCAAACTAGCCATATCAACCCCCGCTACTCTGTTCACTGCAATATAATAAAAACAAAACAAACCCCTCGATAATCAATATCAGAAATCTCACTTTCACAATCAAATAACACCAAAAATCATTAACTTCCGACGAACCCATAAATCAGAATTGAAATCCCACCAATTATTAATAATGAAAAAACAAAAAAAAAATGAAAAAAAAGTTTCGAGCAGGTCTTGACCTTGTGGAGAAAAAGGGACGGTTGATGCAAGCGCATCGAAAGGGCTTGTGACTGTACAGAGAGAGTTATAGATAGAAAAAAACTTGTATCTATCTACTATGTATACACGGCTGTATAGGGAAAACCCACAATAGGTTTTTGTTTAGTGCTGTGGAAATTGGTTAAAATTGAAACCCTTGTAGAAGGAGAAGGGGCTTTATATAAGCAGAGAGGAGTCTTCATACGAGAGCCTCTTCTTAATTTATAGGGTTATAAGGCGGTTTTGATCTTCGGTCCCTCATCTTATTATTATCAATCTCATTTATTTATATTACTAGTTTTTATATATGCGTTGCACGTGTTACGTTTCATTTTTAGTTTAAATTTGCGTGGATATTGTTATACAGTGCATGTAATTAATAATACATAAAACATGAATAATATTTGTTTTAATAATAAAATAAAATAAAGTACGATACATAACATATAGTACATATTTATGAATAAAATTCCAAATCTAAAGTAAATAGTGTATATTTTCACTTTAAAAAGTCAAAATTACATTATAAAATGGTCCGTCTGATTGCTCATTGAACTTGCATTTTCGTTTGTAAAACATTTGATATACACAAATATGAAATAATTTTCATATATGAGGCATCATATTTATATAAGTAAAATAAAATAATGTATGATATAAAAAGAAGACTTGAGAAAATAAACATATTCGATAAAATAAAATAAATTCTGGTATAAAGAAAAGACTTGAGAAAATAAATATATTAGAAACTAAATATAAAAGCTACAAGTATGCTTCACTTCATTAAAAAAAATAAACATTTAGAATATTATCGTCCTAGTTAAAGATTTATGAAGTAAAACTCGCCACTATTATACCTACTAATCGTATAATTTTTTAATCATTAAATCATAAGCCTAGAAAATGAAAAAGAAGAAAACTGCAAAAGATAAATAAACGTATAGATACATTACACACATGTTTTAGAAAAATACGTAAACATATAGATAAATACAATGGTTTTACACAGTTGTTTTCAAAACTCGTCACAAAATAAAAACTCAAAAAAAGCAGGAAAAATGGAAAAAAAAAAAGGTAGGCATATAATTTTTTGGTCATTGAATCATAAGCTCAGAAAACGAAAAAGAATAAAACTATAAAAGATAGATAAAAGCATAGATGCATTACACATATGTGTCTGAAAAATACATAAACATATAGATGAATAAGGTGATTTTGCACATATTGATGTTCAAAACACATCATAAAATAAAAACTAAAAAAAAAAGGAAAAAAAAAGAAGAAAAAAGGTAGGCTCAGCAAACTTTAAAAAAAAATTGGAAAAGTAAAATATAGAAGTTTCTAACGGGGATAGCAAACCTAAAAAGACAAAAAAGAAAGGGAAAAAAGTTTCTGTTGAATGAACAGTAACTTGGAAGATTAACTTTTTATATAATAGTGAAATGATTACTATTTTTATTATTAAATGTTATCTTTCAATTTAGGTAATATATAACTATCATTCTCAACCTTTGACATTGGTGGTGATGTTTTGCCCAATTAATCTTTTATTTCTATTTAGAAACAGAAACAGAATAAGTGAGAAATAATATAATAATATAATATTTACATATAAAATTTAATACAAGTTATACACATGATATGTTTTGCATAGAGGGGCCTAGTTCTCTTGAGGCCTTACTTTTGTATGGTATAAATGATTTGGCAAATGAATAAATTCCCCGATTACCTCCCCACTCCCACCCCCCACCAAAAAAAAAAAAAAAGGTTATAAAGATAAAAATAATTTTACAAATTTTCTTTTTGAAATTTTCTAATATATGTTTCTTCCTTTATTTACAATTTGAACTTTAACTTATTACAAGTTAATGCAATTTTGTCATTCTTAATAGTTTCCACCATATAATAATAATTAATATAATTTAAAAATCCATTAATCTTGTGCGAGAATAAAAATTTATACTCCATTTTAAATAAAATAAGAAAATAAGTCGGAAACAAGACAGAAGGGATGCACAGTCCTAGTAAATATTTTTAAACTATAGCGTTCGACTTACATAATATTTCTAATATGGTCCTATATTTTTCAATAGTTCCTCCCAAGCTCCAATTCATTAATGTGGGGAGTCAAGTCCAAAATCCTTCTAGAGCGCAAGAAATATGATCTCCAATAACGTATTAGTTTCAACAACTCTCTAAAAGGTTGTTCTGATTAGCTTGATTTTCACAAAGTCCAAACTACACTTTCAACCTCATATATAAAACAAAAGCAGATAAATTAGAAAGGGAAATGGCTGAATCATTTCATAGCCAAGCCTCAAAGGATCTTGATAAAGGTAATACATGGGATGTGGAACAAAATTCTGGTAATTGAGTACCATATCTATCCTGTTGATAAAATCAGTAATCGACATTTGAACCAAAATGAAAATCTGCATTACAAGCAAGTTTATGCTATTTTTGTAGCTAGACTCTTATCAAAATTTGTGAGTACATGTCTACAAATATTGATAATGCTTTGTCCATATTTAATTTAGAATCCAAAAGATCAATTGACATTTTAGAGTAAGCAGCATGTTCATTGCTCAATTAGACTTGTTTAATCATAACAACAAAAAATTCCCAATGAATATATGTCTAACAAATAAGCAGTTAGGTAATTTGAAGCGAGGACCGGGGAATTCCCACGTTCTGGAATGATGAGGACAAGGAGAAACCCATGGTTATTACTTAATTACTGTTAGAAACAGAAGGTAAACAGAACGTTAACAGAAACCTTTGTTAGGAAGCAAAAACAAAATGTAAACAGAACCCTATGTTAGAAACAGAACTTGAACATAATATAAACAGAACGCAAACAGAGTATAAATAGAATGTAAACAGAACCCTCTGTTCAAAAATAGAACTTGAACAGAATATAAACAGAACGTGAATAGAGCATGAATAGAATGTAAACAGGAAAACCGAGGCCTATGTTTAACACAATTTCGTTAAAACAGATTTGTCCTCAATATGCTGGACATCTATTTCCCAGGATATAACGGTCGAGACCTAGAGGAAAACTGCTGGAACAGAGCAACGAATTTCCTACCTAGACGAACTAAAAAGTGCCTGAACAGTATTACAATAAGGAAGTGTATGGTAAGAAATTGTGGAAAATTTGTCTGTCTCAAAAGGCCATAAATTGCTCCTATATAGGCAAACAAAGGCTTGTCAAAAGCCAAAAAATAAATGTTAATTTAATAAAGTTGAATGATAGTAACATCAACTGTTTCAACTCTTCGCATTTCAGCACATGGTGTTAAGTGTTAAAAATTTCGTAGCTTATTTTAGCAAAACTCGGTCAGATTAGGCTCCTACTTCTGGTCCGGTATTCGTGTACACAGGTTGCGCACAAGTTCAATGGTCCGAAATGTATTTCTGATCCGTGATTTGCACCCCTTGCGGGTGCACGTGCAAGAGGGAGCCTCTTAGCTACACAATTTACATATTACAAATATGTAAATATATTTAACTAAGTCATTTGATTACAACATTTCCAATGTGGGACAAGGTTTATGATAAACTTTGAGACTTAATTTCTCATTCACCCAATTACCATTTTGGGCAAATAAACATATTTTTTCGAAGCTCTTGACAAGGAGAACACAAATCTGAATTCATATCTCAAATTTAAGAATCAGATATCACTCAAAGTTATGTCCAAAATGTCTATTTTTTCAATAATTATTTATCTTTTTCTCAATAATAGCTACTCGTAAACCTCATCCGACGCCATAACTAAGTGCTCCTTTGAGCTGGAGTGCTGGACCATCCATTTGAAATGAAAGAGAATGAAGTTGCTTATGTAAGAGATAATATAAGCATTTAAATGGAAACATACTCAGAGTAGATTGAAAGAAGTAGCATATATTGTCTAAAGTATTTGGTTCTTATTTATTAGTATATGTATATTCTTCGAATGAGCTTAGTAAAAAAATCACCTTGTAAAAAGGAAAAATCACAACCACAGGTTTTCTTCCTTTCTTCTTCTCCTTCTTTTTTAATGAAAAATATCGACCTAAACAAACTATACTAGTTAAGGAAGGCCGTGGTTAAAAAAAAAATTAAATATATGTGTCTGTAATTAATGACAAAATTGCTATAAAAGTCAAACATTGAGAAGTTGAGTATTTTATTTATTTATTTTTTTTATGATAGGAACACGACGGACAACATTCAGATCAAAACAAGGGGCCCTACCGCCTTAAGGTATTGACATTTGACATGGATTATATAGAAAATTTGCAGTGGAGGTCCCTAATCTGTAGTCTTTCTCACAAGTTGGCCTTTTAACTTCTTATTTCTACATGCAATCTTTAATTAATTCTACAATAAGTTTTGCAAATTTCCTCTCTCTTATTTTCGAAATTTTTTGTCCTCTTAAATAGTGTAAGGATAGAAACTGTAAAACTCTTCTTTCCCCTTACATGTATCAATTTAAAAGGATATAAACTCATCTCCAAGCAATGTCCAACTTTAGATTCATTAATAAATCGATCCTTCCCTTTTCAAATAAATTGCACTTGTATGTCTTGAACTCTAGTGTCTCTAAACAATCAAAATATCCCACTTATTCAGACTATATTGGTAAGTTCAAGGGTCACAAAAGCGACATTACACGAGAAGCCTTGTTGGCACTTGAAGTACAGATTGAAAGAGAAACGTCAACGGATTCAAATATAGCCATGATCTGAAGGAATATGTACAAATAAAGTATTATATATAAGCCAAGTTCTAGTAATAATCAAATGAAAACTGTTAAAGTGTGATAACTGAACAAATATCTAAGCAACACAATGGAAAGACATTGCTTTATTCTGCTTATACAGGTTTAGTTTATACAGAGTGATTAATCCCCCGCTGTCGCCAGCAAATACGAACTGAACGGACATAACTATAATGTCCCTCTTTCTTTGTCCATTACACACAGATAGGCACAGGACTACAGGTACGAGCACCATTGCGTTTGTTTCTCACTGTGTAAGCAGCTTCGAGTCACATGCCACAATCTTCACGTGCCCAACGGTCTCCTGGAATTCTTCGCTCTTTAAGTGAGCATCTTGTAAGATGAAAGTCCAGACATTATCACAGAATCTGTAGGTGTGAAGATGTCCCTGAGGCAAAACCAGTGCAGTAACTAAAAAGAAATTGAAGGCACTATAGTCTACCGCAACTCAAAAGGACATCTGATCCTCAATGAGAAAAATAATGGCAGATTATGAGATATCAGTCGGGCAAAACAGTGAAAAACACTGCATATACAAGAATACATCTCCAAAACAAAAAAGAACAGATAACTGAGGAAAAAAAGAAAAGAAAAGAAAAGAAAAGACAAAGACATGCGACCCAAACAAAACAACTGCCAAAGAGAAGACCAGATTATCTTCACATCATCATCATATTGCCGGTGTATCAATGCAAATAATAAACATAGCAACAAGAAAATACCGGAGATCTGAGCAGGCATAAATTCAAAAAAGTTGCAGACTCATAGTTAATGATTTTAGACCTAGAAAGCAATTAAAACTATTTACAAAAAGAACAGAGGCAAAAGCAAACATATCAGACATGTAAAATAACTGCTAGATGCAAGGGAGAAGGCGAAATAAGAAATTGGCACAAACAAGCATTAACAGTTGTCTGAACAGCATCACCTAGAAAATCAATGTCACAAGATAATAAAAATATAAGACACTGAAATAAAATCAGATATGGTACATAATATTAAGGAGACCTGATTTCAACCACCATTGGTATTATTATTATTATTATTATTGTTTCCCCCCTTTTTTCACATTAATTAAGCAATAAAAGATTCATATCATTTTTGCAGCATTTGGCTGTTTCTAGTTTCATGCAAACATGGGCAAAGAAAGAAACTCCAAGGCACACTCATGAAAACTGACATAAACAGACGATGGATCCAAATATTTCCTGAAGAAATCAGAGTTAAATCTTTTTTGGGCTTGCTTACTCCACATACTCTTGAACACCTAATTAGCATAAAAATTATTATTATGAGAAAATGTTGGGCCAGTTGTGTTGCGTGTAAGTATTTGATTAACGCAAAAGTGATGACGAAGGAAACTTTGAAATTTGGACCTTAAGAAAAACCAGAATCACTCAAAATATTTCTTAAGACTAAAAACTGGTCTTTTGCCCATGAAGTTCCACGTTTCCAATATCTGAACTCTGAAGTAGCAACAAGAAATGGAAGAACGGTTATTCTATAATGATGCCTTCTGCTAGAGAAGCAGATGAGTGCTTTATGGTGAAACTTTCTTGTACAGCTCCTGGAAAAGTCTAGATGAGGTCCGAAAATTTTCTCTCTTCTCAGGTTCTTTATGCATTCCTGCCACATTCCTGAACATCTTGCCAACTTTTGAGAGCAAAAACATGTGGATTTATCTTCCATTACCTTTATAATTTCTAGTCTTACATTAAAGCAACTAACAGTTTTGAGCTTAAGCCTCCGATCTGGTTAAAAACTGTTGCTCAACTAGGAATGAAACTACAGCATTGACAAACCACAGACACTGAAACAGAACTTGTACTTAAAAAGGAAAAGACTGTGACACATCTATGAGGCAGAATCTGCCGCCACCTGAAGGGTAAGATATTTTAATCATATTAAGATCGGAAGACAAACTTTGTACACAAGTTACAGTCAAATTCTGAAATGGAATGAGTCATATTCTAAAATGGAACGAGTCAAATACTGAAATGGAGTGTTCATTAACTGTTACTCTAGAGGATGGTGGTCCAGATATCCTAAGAACAAATATAACACAAATGCTCTTCCGATCTGCTATCCAAAAGTTTCCATCACCGTACCACCTTGTATTCAAAGAAATGGGCACTCCCCATACCTTGCCTATTTATTTTTAGTTTTTACTTATGACAATTGATTGAGGCATATGTTCTATTTTTATCTTTTGCTAACATTGATATTTTGAGAGACCAGCTAACTGCTAAAAACTTGGTTTATAACTTCAGAATAATCATGCAGCATCGATTCTATAACTCCCCCTTCCTATCTTCGGTTATCAGTATGCTCAAATAAAGAGAAATAATTTAACAAGCAAGTAAACCATGCCATTATACAAAATGCATGTGAGTTAAATTTTACATTAGTGGAGTATTACTTTTTGAAGATCATTCAAGATGCTTCCATAACTTGAATTCCAACTTATAGAGGCACGTACAGTAGTACTCGCACTATAAAAGTTGCAAATTATTGCCAACAGGTAACAGAAATGTCAAACTACTTGGATCTTAAACTGATATCTTATTTTGATACAGTAAAATAAGACATAAAGAGTGCATTCTTGTACTCAAGTATTTTTAATACTGCTAGTATAAGCCAAAAAGATCCTACTACATGCAATGTGGTAAGTCTTTGTCCACCAGCTGTTTCATCGTCCTGGTCTCGTTTAAGTACGTTGTACATGGTACCAATTCACACAAATTATTTTGATCTTACTCTTAGGAGAAGCACTCATTTAAAGATTACATCCTTCAAGTCCATGTTAATCATATGAAACACCAAAAATCTCTAAAAATCTCTTCAAAAGTGTGATAAATAGGAAAACAATCATGCAGTAAAAATCACAGAAAATAAAATTTATTCTTCAGCATCAATTTTGTTACTGCTTTATGCTAAAGAAAAGTTTTTAAAATATACAACCTTTATTATAATTTAGAAAACAACGTACAGAGCATCAGTATTGTCTCCGTTAAATAATTAGACTGGGATAAGGAATACAGCAAAACAATTGAAACAAGTGAGATGAACATAATGGTGCCTTAACAGATGAAGGCGATAAAATCATCAAAGCGTTCCTCCTGTTATAGATGGTCTCAATTCCGCTATAAACAAAATGCACCCAAAAAACAGTGACTCAAATTTACGTTAGTCTGATGGTCTCTCAATGGGGGGGGGGGGGGGGGGGGGGGGGGGGGGGGGGGGGGGGGGGGGGGGGGGGG
>CAVNYN010289187.1:0-26418 GCA_963692815.1 Nyctanthes arbor-tristis | reverse complement strand
CCCCCCCCCCCCCCCCCAAAAAAAAAAGGAGGAGAAGAAGAAGAAGAAGAAAGGAAGGTAATATGTAATGTTCATCAACTTTGCAAGTCCTTTAAGGTTGGCCTTTGGGATTAAAGTACATGCAAAAAACAAGTCATGAGATATGGCAAAGAATAATTAACTAGTCAAGCAACCACAAACGGACATTCATGGAAGCATTTCAAGAATTTATTGAGCACTGAATTTTAGTACATTTTTTCCATCCAAAATCGAATCATTTAATTCACTGCAATAATTTCACACATTCATTCTAATAAGAGCCCGGAAAAATATATCCTTTATGCATATAATTTATCTACCTTAATAGAAACCTTGCTCTTAACCTGGCTTTCCAATGCTTCAGTCATCGACTGCAAGCAATAAAAACACTATCAGTATCAACCCTCCGAATTCTGACCATACCCATTAGAAGGTATCTCTTCATACTTTAACACTCAAATGAACAGACACATGGTCATAAATTTTATAAAAACAGACTATGACCTTGTCAAACTGAACAAGGACTTGAATGGCAAACTCAGGGCTGAGAACTCCGCTTGAAACCATCTCATCAAGCGTCTCCGTCAGGCACATGCCAATCGTCGATCTTCGGTACAACTCAAACGTCGCCATTTTTACAAACCGATGCTGAGACCTACCAACAAGCCACAACCAAACCAAAAAAAATTAAGATCTATAAACAAAAATTAACAAAAATCACATCAAAACACTTCTTCAAACGAGCTCAAGAATGGGAACACTCGACAGAGAATTCTAATCATATAATCAATATAAAATTAAACAGTACGATGAAATTAACTTCGTAAATTCACTAAATCAATAATGTATAAAGCGACGATTTTGTTTGTACACGTAGAGAGAGGGAGACAATGCGTTACGAGGTCTGAGATTCGTTGAGAATTGAGCGTGGGAGAAGAATTGGGGCTTATATACCCTAGTATTCGTAGTCGGGGATTTATATAGGGGAGATGATGAAAGCAATGACGTCCGAAAAGACGATATCACCCTCGCGTTATTTTACATTTGCCTTGGTTCACGAGGCACTATATTGGAAAAAGGGAAAAATTTTATGAATCTAAGACTTGCTCAAACAAGTTGGACGTGTGTGTGGATGATTATTAAATACAATAAATTAATCAAGATCAAATGCAAGTGGATGAAATTGTAAGAGCATTATATATTGAACAAGTTTTCTTAGACATGCAAGTGGGGACCAAATAATGGATTATGAGTTGGATATATATATATATATAATTTTGCAAGTTGATATTAAGATTAGTTATATGAATTACTACCTTCGTCTTAAAAAAATAGTCCATCTTTCCTCTTTTATCTGTCTCAAAATATAGTCCAATTTCCTTTTTAAAAAGTATTTGAAATATGAGTCCTCTTATATATCCTCATTTAATGCGCATAGTTATTAAAAAAAAGTATTAAAGTGAAATAATTAATAAATAAAATGGCATAATAGATAAATGATGTTAAACTTTACTTTTTCAATATTATTAAATGAACTTTTCTTAATATGTGTGTAAAGTTGACATGGACCATCTTTTTAGAATGGAGGTAGTATAAAGTTATAATTCATAATTATAATTTTACCCTTTCTTGTATCTATAAATAGCGGGTTTAGATATTTCATTTGATTCATCAAACAATAGTGGAAAATTTCCTATATATAATTTCTTCTCTTGTGCTTCTAAATATATTCGATATTGTCTTGAGTTCTTTTAATTTTTTAACACATTATTAGCATAAGATTCTAGCCTATTAAGCACGGTGTTATAGCCGAAGTTAGTGAAGTCCAAACAAGTTACTCTTGCATCACATCAGAAATATAATTTCTAAAGTATTCTTCTACCTCTTATGATGGTTGGTTCTCATTACGTTTATACATATACTATTCATATATGTTATACCACATGTAATGGCTGGATTTATATGCTATATCATTCCTAAAGTATTGAATTCATCATTTATATATAACCCTTGAAGGAATACAAGTCGTTCTTAGATACCGTCTCTATGGATGATTTATGATTTCTAGCAAAATAATTTGTTGCTCTTGAAGAAACACATGAGAATATGTTATTCTTGAAGAATATCATATGCAGTAGACTATATTGTTCTGGGAGAGTAAAGAAAAAAAGGAAAAAAAATACAAAACTCATATATGTATAGTTGATATTCTTGAAGTAACACAACTAGAAATTCTATATATGTCGATATCCGTATAACTATATGACTTTATGGTATGATAATTTATGTTTATATTAGCATTATATGTTGAATTTTATGTTTGTAGAAGTGTGTATTTTATATAAGAAAACACTTGTAATTGAAAAGTTAATAAAAGAAACTACAATGTTAAAATACATATTTATCATGCATCAACAGAAATTTTGAGATTAAATCTGTTCCTATTGGTGGGTCTTTTGCACATGAAACAAATTTTTTATGATAAATATATGAGTCTAGTGTCATAAGAAAGTTACTGTTCGAAAATCGGACATCAAATGAGTGAGATACGATTTTTCTAAAGGACTATGCCAAGGCTGTCCAGATTGTAGTTTAGTCTTACATAGTATAGTTTTATCACTTTTGCTTGCTCTACATGTCATAATAGTTTCTCGTACTTCTCACTTTCAAATTAGACTCATATATAAGCTCAAAAATGTGAAGAATAATTAGATACAATGATAATATGAATATTGAGAATTCATGAAAATCAACTATATGACAAGATATATTAAAAGGTACTCACTTAGATATATGTAATATTTCATTCAATAAACTCTTATCATAGACACCGACAATGTTACAAAATATTCAAATCTAGTATTTGAATATACATCTTCCATACTGATATCCATTATGAATTAAGTTATGTGACTTTTGAAATCCAATATGTATGTATTAGCATACTTTCCTTATATATAACAATTGTTATTGATATATCTAAACTTCTAACCTTATTCTTGATTTTTATGACAGTTTTTAAATGACAAAATTGACAAAGATTGATTTCTTAACTGTCGACATCACTGGAAAAAAACTACATTTCATGGATACTAGATGCCAAGATTCACTTGAAATCTATGGGCTTTAGCAAAATAATACAAGAAAATAATAATATTACAAGCCAAAAAAAGCCAAAGGTATGATATTCCTTCACCGTCACTTGGACGAAGAATTAGAAAGCGAATATTTCACTATAAAAGATCATGAAGATTGTGGAGAAGTTTAAAGGAATGTTATGACCACCAAAAGACTGTGATATTGTCCATAGCTCCTTATGACTGGTTACATTTAAGGCTACAAGATTTTAAGTCTATAGCGGAATATAATTCAGAAATGTTCAAAATCAATTCTAAACTGAAGTTATATGGAGAAATGATTACAAATGAGAAAATGTTGGAAAAAACATTTTCTATATTTCATGTCTCGAATGTGCTCCTATAGCAACAATATTGAGAATGTGGAGTTTAGAAAGTATTCTAGATTAATCTCATGCTTGCTAGTAGCTGAATAAAATAATAATCAACACTCGGTTTACCATCATTGCAATATATATCGATAATTTAAACATTATTGGAACTCCCGAAGAGCTCCCCAAAGCAGTTGATTATTTGAAGAAATAATTTGAAATGAAAGATTTGGGAAAAACAAAATTTTGTATTGGTTTGTAAATTGAACATCTAAATAATGGAATTCTGTTCATCAATCGACTTATACTGAAAAAGTCCTCAAAAGATTTTATTTGGACAAAGCACATATATTGAGTACTCTAATGATCATGCGTTCTCTTGATGTAAATAAAGATCCTTTTAGGCCCCAATAAGATAATGGGGAAATTCTTGGTCCTGAAGTGCCATACCTAAATGCTATTGGTGCCCTCATTTATCTTGCTAGTAATACAAGGCCAGACATAGCATTTGCAGTAAATGTATTGGCAATATATAGTTCGGCTCCAACAATTAGGTATTGGAACGGGATTAAACATATGTTGTGTTATCTTAGCGGTACGATTGATATGATATTGTTCTATTCTAATTCTTCTCTGCTAGAATTGATAGGGTATGCTTATGCAAGATATTTTCTGATCCATATAAAGCCAGATCTCAGATATGTTATCTTTTTATTTGCAGTGATATTGCTATATTATGGAGATCTACCAAACAAACTTTAACTGCTTCTTCTTCAAATCATACTGAACTACTTGCAATTTATGAAACGAGCCGAGAATGTGTATCACTGAGATCTATTATTCAACGTATCCGTGGAACATATGGCCTATTTTGCAACAAAAACATCCCAACAGTTCTATATGAAGATAATGTAGCATGCATAGTTTAGTTAAAGGGAGAATTTATCCAAGGGGATAGAATCAAACATATTTTACCTAAATTCTTTTTTGCACATGATCTTGAAAAGAATGGTGAAATTAATATTCAACAAATCTGTTCTAATGATAACTTGGCATATTTATTTACCAAATCGCTTCCTACTGCAACTTTTGAGAAACTGGTATACGAGATTGGAATGCGTTGGTATAGAGATCTTAAATGATGATCAGATGAGGGAGAATCCGTACAAGTTATACTCTTTTTTTATCAAGTTTTTATCGTATAAGGTTTTTCCTATAAAGGTTTTTAATGAAGCAGCAATCAAGAATGATGCGCATAATTATGTACTATTTTTTCTTCATAGATTTTTTCCTACTGGATTTTTTCTAATAAGGTCTTAAGGAGGCATAATTTATGAAATAGTCATCCAAGGGGGAGCTTTATGAATCCAAGACTCGCTCAAACAAGTTGAATGTTTGTGTGGATGACTATTAAATACAATAAATAGATTAATATCAAATACAAGTGGATCATCTTCAAATGCAAGTGGATGAAATTGCAAGAGAATTATATATTGAACAAGTTTTTTTAGACATGCAAGTGGGGGACCAAACAATGGATTATGAGTTGGATATATCTATAATTTTGCAAGTTGATATTAAGATTAGTTATATTAATTATAAATGTAATTCATAATTACAATTTTGCTTTTTCTTATATCTATAAATAGGGGGCTTAGGTACTTTATTTGATCCATCAAACAAGTGTGGAAAATTTCCTTTTATAATTTCTTCTCTTGTGCTTCTCAATTTCTTTAATATTGTCTTGAGCTCTTTTAATTTTATAACAAAAATAATTTTTTTAATAATTTCACCGTCACTGAGCTAATTGCCTAGTTTGTTCCTCATTTGTAATTCTTCAGTAATATATCTATCTATCTATCTATCTCCATCCATAACATATTGCTTTTTTCTTTTGAAAGGAGATGCGAAATTTGGGAAATAATACCATGGCAATTTGGAGAAAAAGATAATGATAGAGAATTTCAAAAATAATATGTTTGAGTCCTATAAAAATATGTCAATATTTATTCTATCAAATTTATTTTGAAACAAAATTAATTTGCTAACACGGGTTCAAAAGTTACATTTTCCTATACCAATTGCAAGTAAAGGATTCAATTCTGAATTAACGTCCACTTTTAGGCCCTATAACAAAATTAACTTGCCCTAATAAATTCTTCGAATAAAATTTTCTTGAACTTGACTAATTTTGAGCAAAGTTCGACCCAACCTTTTCCAAATACTGAAATCCATCCCAATTTCAATTTTCAACAGGAGCAGAGATGTATGTGCCAATATGGACGTGGTCATGACCAAATTGGACTTCTTGATGGGTTTTCTGGGTGTCCTTCGAAGTGTTTTCCTGCACTTGATGTCACACAACAAATGGTTATAGATGCCATGATGCTTCACAATAAAATCAGAATCAGGTTGGTGGTAAGTGGAAAAGAGATGATATCATCCTCTTCCAATTTCAATAAGCCAAAAAAAATGCTGTTTCAGTTGATGCATTTCCTTTTGAGCACCCTTAATAGTGTACCAAAATCTTAGGCTCCGTTTAGTATCGTTTATAATTAGATTGGTTTATAATATATTTTGAAATTTAAATCTTGAAGACATGTGGTTTAATTTGATTGGTAAAATTTTGAAAAGTTGTTATTTGATGTGTTTTGAGGGGTGACGTGTCAATGAAAGAATTTGACAAGTGTCTCAAGAATTTAAAATTCAAAATGTGTTATAAACCATTTAGTTTATAATCAATGCCAAACGGGCCTTAATTGCTTGGAGATTTGTGTTTAAGCTATAGAATGTATACTTGATCAGATACTGGATTTCACAAGATAGGGCTGGTGAGATGCATTGAGTACACTGAATAGGCCTCCTAGAGTTGAACACAGTCACCAATGCTAATGCAACGATGCTGTTTCGTGAACTTGACTATGACTTGCACTAACTAAAAAATGAATTAATCTATCTGTACAAACAAATGTACAAATGTGTTTACAAAAAATGTGTAAAATTACAGTTTCAGAACATATTGTGCTTGTGCAATAAAAAAAAAGAGAGAATACATAGGTAAAATTATAATTTTAGTTTCTATCTGTAAATCTATTTATACACTCATTTATATATGTAGCATCATTATTAAAAATATATATAGGCCAACAATTTTCTTTTACAAATTTCTTTTTTTTTTTCTTTTTTTTTTTTTTTAAATGCAAAGTATAGACCAACAGTTGGCACCTCGACTTCTAAAAAGAAAATCTATAAAATGACACGTTACGCACCCCATGCGACAACGTGGCATCCTAGTATGACCATTTGCAATTACAACCGCACCGTCTTTATTTCTCCGGCAGCAAAATTTGTGACTTCACAGTACTCACAGTATGGAAGATCTTCCTCTCTCATCACCGGCAGCAAACAGCAGCGGCGCCACCAGGAGGAGGGACACTTCGAAAACGTCGAGCTTGAAGAAAAGGTGCCTGTCCTGTGCAGCTTCTGTTGCGGAAGCCTTCCGGTACCTGAAAGCTTTTCTGGTGGGTCAGGCTAAGAAAATGAAGGCCAAGACCGAGGAGGAAGCAACCGTTGCTGATATGCAGGCAGCGAAGTTGCAGGTGGAGGCTGCCGACGAAGCTGAAATTACCAAAAGCCGACTTGATTGATGAATTCATGTGTACATTAGTATTTCTTCTGCTTAATTTCCAATTTTTGAACATAAAAAGGCTTTCTATAGATACAAGTCTCTGTAAGACAACTTTATGTAAGAGTCTCAGTCATTAAGAAAATATTTAAGGTCATAGTTAATTAATAAAGTTAGGAATTTATGAAAATTATTGTTCAATCAAAGGACGGGAGGTCCTTCGAGTCGAATATAGTCATACATAAGCCCATGTAAATCACTAGCGTTTCGTGCTTGTGTGAGATATATCGTGTTATCTCCCTGAATGAGCAGGGGACTCTGTATCTCCACATTGAACAAACAATACAACCCGTGAATTCCATGTCGTGCGATTGCGTTATCGCTTCCGATCAATCCACTTGAGAACTGAGGTGGATTTGCTTCTGGGTTGTTAATCCTCACCTGCAAGAATCAGTGTCAGTGTCCAGAGACTTTTCGCTCTTCCCGAAGGAGATGTGGTAGGGGGAAAGGGGGGGTGGTGAACTTGTACTGATCAATGAGTACCTCCAATATGGACATAGTTGCCGATGCTAATGCGATTCGCAGTGTGTATTTTCCATTCTGGTAGGCCGTGTTGAGTTTGAACTTTATCTGCCATGTTGATCCTTGATATGCATTTTCTCCTACTTTTCTGGAGTTCAGATACTAACTATACTGAAAATTTGGATCTCTGGGGTCTAGAGAGTTATATTGAGTCAGCTTTAGCAATGTACCTTGTCACTTGAGCATAAAACCAATCTTTCTGGTAGTCGTCAATACCGATGGTGTACACCAAATCCTTATCGGGGTATAGATCAGTGTATCTCTCCCACAATCCATACTGCCTAAACCTGCCATAGAATAAGAACCAATGTGGCAATGTGTAGAGGGAATCGTGAAAGAAAAATTGCCTCTGAATATAAGCAGCAAATATTTTATGGTGTTATTAGATGTAAATTTAAATAGAGAAGGCTAACCTCTCTGCAGGGCGATTTATGTAAAGTTTGTTGATATACATTGGGTTAGGATCTGGCACGAAGAATTCTGCAGCAGAGCGATCGGGAATGCCGATTTCCCACAAGGTAGGCCCATCTCTTGGAGGTACGTATATAAGATCACCGACATTTATGGTTCCACCTGTATTATTCAATATCTTGGAATGAATTTTTAGCATGGAATGGAATTTCGTTATGGAATTCATTCATGTTTTCTTTTCTTTCACTGAACTGTGACTAGTTGGTACCTGCTGAGATTTCTATAGCTTTATCATATCGATAGTCTCCAATAAAACCAGGGATCCAAGAATAGATGTTATATTCACCAGGACGAATGTTGGTTATTGAAAAATACCCATCGTCGTCTGCATTTGTCCAGAATTGATAGCCCTAACAGGTCAATTGTAAGTAACTTCTGAAAACAATTTCTTTGGTAATCTATATAGAAAAGCTTCTTTGCTCATCCAAAGAGAATACCTTGTTTTCTGTTTGAAAAGAGCCGACTTCTCCTGTTGGAGCCACTCCAACATAAGCACCCTTTGCTGCTATATTTTCCTTAGAGATGTACCTACCAATGAAAACACAACTTACAGGTATTTGGTATATTTTTTGAATATCCAAGTCTATAGAAGAGGTTTCTTAGATGATAAATTTGGATGTCCAAACAATCGAAACTAGCATGTCTATTTGTAGTGTTTAGCACTGTGTTCAAGAGATTCTAAGAGAATTCAAAGATCGGAAGAGTCAAACCCAAAATTCAAATGTCTGCCTTTGTACTAGAAATAGAAGTACCTATCTTGAGCCAATAATCTACCATATATGCTACCCCTTTCATCAGCACGTGGAAAATCTGCTGAAGCTGGAAAACTGTATGGCCAACTTCGAACTTCTTTTTTCATCTGATTCAGTTTATACAAATGAGAAGTTTAGCAGAGTACCTTCTCATGTGGCATCTATTTTGCTATAACACTAAGCAAATGAATAAAGAGGAACCTGCTCTTTAGCATCATTCCAAAGTAGCCCAGCATCAATATCTGATACAGAATTAAGATAGACAAAAACAGGACCGAAAACCTTTTTCCATGTTTCGCCTTTTCCAAATTTGATTACTAATTCCTCTCCCCCATAATGAGTACTTACGAACATCTGATTACGTGAATCAGTACGATATAATTAATTTAGTGATATGAAATATCACAATATCATGGAGTAGGATGTAATCTTTGATCAAAGGCATTTTTTACAAGCTACATACAGCTAGTGTTGTAGGATTGACATGGGAAGTAAGGTCCTGTTTGAGAGGTCCGCCAGTCCTGAACTCGTTGCTTGGAGTGATTAGCCAGAACCCTATTGGGGGTTCAGTGCAGATGAATCCATGGACTCGGTTATCTTTATTTTCACACGAGTACTGGTACTTGTCATCGACCTGGTAATCAATAAAGGCATACAGCATATGAGTTTCTTGATTTGCTTTTGTCCCTTGAAAAGATAGGTATAATTTTGTTTTTTTAGATACCTCTCCTTTAAATTCAGGCTCTACAGGATCAACCAGTAGAACTGCTTCTGGATAAGCCAATTCTCTGCCTCTAGGAGGTCACCGGTCTTTAGGGAGTGGGATATATCTTTGCCTATCATCTGCCACGGCCATGTAGTGAAACCTAACATCAAACCACCATGTTACATCATCTGTGTTTCCAGTGTACAACAAAGAACACACAAACAAAAACTGGCTTACTTTTGTATGCTGAGCATGAATGCGATTCTGGTTTCATTGAGCCTGAACGCGGTCATATCTTCTTTGTGTTCAAAAATTGCATAAGAATAGAAACCCGAGGAACCACGAAGCATTATGAACCTAGACCATAGATCAGAATATAAGCACTGACTATTAAAGCAGCAACAATACTGAATATATGCATATCTGAGCTGTGTGAATTACAAACCTTTTGTCTACAGTCAGGGGAGCAAGCTTTCCCTCAAATGAGGGATCCCATTTTCTTGTGAATGAGACTTCTATCTGGTCCTCATTTTCCACTATAACTCTGAAATCAGTTCCTTCTATCCTGCATCAAGGTTATTCGGGATTTCAGTTCAAACTAAAGACATCAGTTGTACGATCCAATATAACTTATCTCAGAAAAATTCTTTAAGTATCGTTTTGGCTAAAGATTTATTCTAGGCATCCAATTAGAGAGGAACCACTGTACATACTGCGAAACCTTGTAAGGAAGACTTACGTATCAAAGCTTCCTCGTGTACCAGAAGCACCAGCTTCACTCCAGTTGAGGTCCCAAAACCTATAATATTCAGTAAAACAGGATTTGGTACAAGCTTGACCGCTACATATCTCTAAACTGGAAAGAGTGAATTACCCTCCATTTAAGACTGGATTATTGAGCTCAAGCAAGTTATCAACTCCATTATATTGGATTCCAGTCATAAGTCCCCCTGGAGATGTTAACTTGAGTTGGAGCAGCCCATTGTCTAAGACCACCTGCATGATCAGAGTTTCACATCCCTCCCACAAATCTGTTAGAGCTTCAGAACATTGTACTAAAAACATATGCAGACCGGCATTTATCCTGTCCCTAGCCAGTTCATTGATTTGATATGCTCGTTGTCCTATCATGTGTAATATGCAGGTATTTATGCATTTCACGATATGTTTGATAGGTTAGATTAGATAGCTATTTATAGGTCAGACTAAACCGAGTAGACATTCCCAAGTGAGGGGTATTGCCCAATGCACACCTAAAACAAATGCGTTAAAACACATGGAACAACAAAATGCAGTGCGAAGAGGTGGGATTACTAGGCCATCTTGGACAAACAGTTGCAAAGCCGTGGACATCCTGGCTGCCGTTCAGCATATATCGTCCCAACTGCAGACTAAAGGTCTTTAATGTTGTAGCAGTACATGGATAAGGAGGATTCTTTCAGGAATACCTTCGAATTTTTAATATGGAGTGGTAGATAGTTGCTTAGAAGTATTGCAAAAGAGACAACATCCGTGAATTGTTTCCTCTCTTTTACTTTACGCGAACCCAACTTTGACTTGAGAAACAAGACAAAAAGGACAGAAGAAGACATAGAAAGAAGCAATTTTGTGGACTGTAATATGTGAAACCATTTATATACACTGAAAGATTCTGTGGAAGTTTATTTCGAATTTTAATCTTGTTTAGTTTGACATATTACAAATTTACACTGATAATGTTAAACAACTCAAAAGAAACATACAAAAGAGCACATAATAACGCGTTATTAATGTGCCATCTTGTCATGACTCTACGATACACTGCCACATGAAACATAGTCATTTTACAATAGGCAACTAAAACAAATTATAAATTAAAACAAATTATCAACTCCATAAGAATTAAAATACCCTTTTTCTTTAAGCGAGCTCATAAATTGTTTAAATAAGCAGAAGCAGAAAGAGACGTTACATATACAGAATATTCAAAGGAGGCGAAGATATATCAACCAATAGGAAGTACAATACAATAAAATAAAAGGTTATTCTTTCACTATAAGACCACTGATAGCATCATCTCTCTACTGCAATCAAATATAACTACCGCAGTGATTAAAAATCATCAAAAGAGACGCATATAAAAAATAAGTGGGCGGACAATATTAGACTGATCAGCCTTTCTTGAAAGTTTTGAGGGTCGATTCCTATGGTTTGCTACAAATCTAAGAGTTAACAGATGGGGGACTCTCCATCCGAATGTAGTCGTACATAATTCCCTGAAACGGGCTACTGCTCTTAGCCTGTGTCAAATATACGGTATTCTCCCCTAGCATTAGTTGAGCACCTAGTATGTCCACACTAAATAACCAATAGATTCCACGAATTCCATGCCTGGCAATTGCGTTGTCTGCTCCAATATCGCCACTTGAGAATATAGGAGGAGTTGCAGCGGGATCATTTATCCATACCTAAGGAAAAGAAGAGAAAAAGTTGATAGCACTAGATTACTTTATATATATCAGGCTCAACTATGATAGCATTGTTCTCAAGTTGTTAATGTATTTATATCCTTGCAATAGGTGCATGTAATCCTTTATTGTCATCTAAAGTTCTATATCAGCTTACCTGCAAGTCAGATTTATGTACCGATGCAAGTGCTAATCTCAATTTGTAGATTCTGGTTTCATCAACATTGTCAAGGTTGCACTTAATCTGCCATGTTGTGCTTTTGTACGAGTTATCATCAGCTTTCCTGCAAAACAAGTGAATATTGAATACGTATAAAGGAATGGCTATTTCTTGGTAACTTATTTCAGTTTTAACATAAGATTATATGAATGAAATAAGAGAACAATGGTTTTGGAATAGCAAGCTTCAGTAAGAATTAAAACATTAGGAAGGAGCAATAAATGACGTTGCAGGGTAAATTTCAGTCAGGCAAGCCCTTCGCCATGGCAAGTTTTCTGGGGAAATCCTGGAGAGAACATTAGTCATGTTTAAAGAAGGTTGTCGAATGAATATCGTGATTTTTCAATGGAATTTCCTGCTTTGCTAATAAGCTAAAGATGGCATTTCCTGGTTTCGTAATAAGCTAAAGATCATTATGGAAAAAAATGGTAGCACGATTTCAACTGCCAGATTGTATCACCTTGTAACCTGAGCGAAGAACCAATCTTTTCGATTATCATCGACACCAACAGTGTAAACCAAATCGTTATCTGGATATAAATCAGCATATCTTTCCCAAAGTCCATACTGTCTAAACCTGCCACGAGAAGACAACAAAAAAACCTGTAATTTGGTGCTACTCAAGAAGAATCACAAATACACAGACAAGCTGCTGAACATGACAATTAACTATAAATATAAGACACCAATATCATTAACCTCTTACTAAAGAAACTCAGCAATGCTTGTCATTCTAGTCGCAAAATCAACGTCGTACTTGCTAAAATTGAGCGATAATCTGGAAAACTAACCTATCAGGGTGATTGACATATAGTTTGTTGATGTAATTTGGGTTGGGATCAGGAACATAAAATTCTTCGGCTGTACGATCAGGGATACCAATTTCCCAGAGTGTGGGGCCATCTCTTGGAGGCTCAAAGATAAGCTTACCTACGTCAATTTCACAACCTGAGATGAAATCAAGCACCAGTTGTCAAAGACATCCCCTTTCACAATTCGTGTTTGGACTCATGAATTTGAAATTGAAATAACTTTGGGAACAAATTTTGACCTGGGGTAATGGTTAATGGAGTTTCATACTTGTAGTCTCCAATGAATCCAGGAACCCATGCATACAGATTATAGTCACCGGTTAGTATATTTTTAATGATGAAGCAGCCATTTTCATCTGCTGCAGTCCAAAACTGATACCCCTGGAATATAGTCAGCATAACAAGAATGTGAAACATGTTATGTCACTCAGACTGCCATCTACTAGATTTCAAGTCCCAAAAAGAATCAATTATCCATTTGTGTTCCATTCCGGACTTTGTTTCTATGTCCATCTTTATTCCTTTTGCGCTTGCTGGGTACACCATATGGGATTAGAGAGGATGGAATTAGGAGGAATAGGAAACACAGTATAAGCACAAACCGACACTGAAATAAAAGGTTACCAAAATATTTCCATTTATAAGCAAATCTTTCTTATATGCAAATTTACTTTTAACCGAATTTTGTAACTTACAAGTAAATTTAGCTATACTTTCACCTACAAGTTAAGAGAATTTCACTAATGAGTGAATTTTTACCTTGCATTCTCTTTGCCATGATCCAACGTCACCAGGTGGTGCCAATCCCACATATGCAGCCGTTGCCGGTAGGGTGTCATTGCTTAGATACCTAAACAAGTTCGAATAAATAATTGAAATTGAGAAGTCCAACCACCTAGTAGATAAATAATAGCCAACAAAGAAAACTAAAGTCACTAGTAGTTTTTCTTTAAGAAGTATCTCAAGATTACTATGATGTGGATGGCCTTGATTCATTAGAACTGAATGTAATATACCATGTGGCTAAAAGTGAGTAGCATCTGGCCATCCGTTATGATTATAACCTTTGAATCTCTAGTTCTAAGTGGTAATTAATACTGGTAGACGCAAGGTAAATTTATGAAATAAAGGTAAGAAAAGAAGGAATAAAACCTGTCCTGTACCATCAAGTTACCCCTTACTGCGCCTCTTTGATCAGATTTTTGAAAATCTGTTGATGCTGGGAAACTGTAGGGCCATGATTGGACTTCCTTTTTCATCTGAAAGCCATCAAGTATAGTGAAGGTATCAAAAGTGTCACAATTACTTTGTTGCAAATTGCAATGTTGGGAAACTTCAATTTTGATTTTAATCTTCTATTTACACCCCTTACCCTCTGTTTGGCATCATCCCACAGAGAAAGAGCATCATCTCCATCTGGTACAGAATTAAGGTAGATAAAAACTGGTCCCAAGACTTTCTTCCATTCTTCACCAGAATGAAATTTTACTACAAGATCCTCTCCAGCATAATGAGAAGTAATGAATATCTGGTTTGGAGTACAACCAAAATTACCAATTGAATTACAACCAAAATTACCAATTGAATTTCTCATAAAATTACCAATTGAAGACCCATATCTGCAACTTAAATACTGATGAAATAATTATCATAGTTTCTTATTTGAAGAAAAAGGATATTATCAGGCACTTACAGCAAGGGTTGTCGGGTTCACGTGGGATGTTAAGTCTTGTTTGAAGGGTCCTCCTGTGCGGAACTCATTGCTAGGAGTTATTTGCCAGAACCCCACCGGTGGGTTGAAACATATCCACCCGTGCACCTTATTATCTTTGTTCTCACATGAGTACTGATACTTGTCATCCACCTGCATTAGATAAATAAGTCAAGGCACATAAGATACAAGGAATATATTAGCATTACTCTCAAGGAAGAGGATAGTATGAATATTACCTCTCCTTTAAATTCTGGTTCTATGGGATCGACAAGGAGTACTGCTTCAGGATATGCTAGCTGTTGACCTCTTTCTGGCAACCGATCATCTGGAAGGGGCATATATCTTTGCCTATTATCAGATACGGCCATGTAGTGGAACCTGGCCACTTATAATGTTATTAATAACAACAATGTGTTGCTTTTTTTATAGTGATGCAAGGGATAATATCCTTCAGGGATCAAAATTACAGTTCATATTTCAAACAACAGTATGTTTTATTTTTATTTTTTACCATACTCACACTCCGTTTAGTACATTTAACCATTCAAGAATTATTTATACACTGTTCATAGAATACTGAAGCTTCTGATTACCTACATGGTCAGCCCTGTCCAATAAGGTTCAGGAACTCTTACGTGTCTCTTTTGAGCATGAATGCTATCCTGGTTGTGTTGAGGTTGAAACCGGGAAAGTCCTTTAAATGTTCAAAAATGGCATAGGAATAGAAACCTGAGCACCCACGAAGCATCACGAACCTGGAAAATTATCTCGTTCATCATTCATATTCATCATTGTTAACTCAAATGACCAAAGTAACAATTTAAGCAAGATAAAGAAATAACCTTCTGTCTATAAATAAAGGGGCCTGTTCACCCTGAACTGACGCATCCCACGTTCTTTTGAATGAGAGCTCAATCTGTTCCTCATTTTCTACAAGAACTTCCAAGCTTGTCCCTTCGATCCTGTATAGTAATGCAGTGTTCGGTTATGGAAGAAAATAGTATGTCAGCTCTATCTTTGGAGAGTGATATAAGCATGAAAATTATCAAGACTCATCTATAATGCTAACAAAATGATTCCGAAGGAGGGTACCCAAATTTCTTTTAAGCTCGAATCTTGGTTATAAAAACATGTAGTGTCGAACCTGTACCTGAACATATTCAATCTCCAATACCTCTTGCTGGATGAAGTTCTTATATAAGCATTTAAAAATTTCTTCTAGTCCAAAAATGGAAAAGAGGTATATGGAATCAATCTAATATATTTAGGGGAAGGTAGTATCTTGTATATGACAATACACAGATAGTTCAAGAAAAAGAGAGGCGTACAAAGACGTACGTGTCAAATTTTCCTCTTGTTTTTGAACTCCCAGCTTCACTCCAATTAAGATCCCAAAACCTGTTAGTACCATCAATAACCAGCGTGAATCCATTTTCATTTAGTCAAGACCAAAACAGAGTAAGTGTATTTTGAAGATAAACACAGAACTCATATAATGAAGTAGAATGCAAGTAAAAAGACTTTGAGAGAATGATGTCTAGGTTCAGGAGGATAAAAAACTACTATTTCTACAGAAAAGGAGAAATATTAGCATTGAAAGGAATTAAATAAGATAACTAGGGAGTGGTAAAACAGCTATGGACGTACCCTCCATTCAGATCTTTGTTGTTCAGTTCTAGCAAATTATCAATTCCATTATACTGTATGCCTCTGATAATTCCTCCTGGGTTGGTCAACGTGAGCTGGAGTATTCCATTGTCAATCACAACCTGCTCAAATTCCACGCCATTCATTAAACTCAAACGATAAACAGGTACAAGGTCGGGGAAACAGAAATCCAAAACAAACAAGAAAGAATCATCACAAGTAAATAGCCAGATATTAACTATTTTGGGTACATGAACAGAAGATTGTTTAGTATTCATTCAATTGTTTCCTCATGAAATCCTCGTTAATTCAAAGTTGAAAAATGAAGCAGAAGGTTACCAAGTCTTGTTGTACAGAAGTAGTAAGCAAACAGCCCGTCATTTTGTTGCAATTCTAGCAGTAACTTCAGATTGTAGCCATGGCCACAAGCTGTTCTACAAAAGGCCTCGCCGAACCTGATATCTAAGAGGTTTGGATAGTGCTAGTGTGCTACTGGAGGAATCAATACATTGTTAACTCCGATTTCAATGTACACTCCTCTTTGTTTTCTGGTGATGTTTGGAGGTGTATTTAATCACTTTTTAATGAAGAGAGATAAAATCATTAATTTGCACAAAGATATTTCATTAGTTATTTTCAAATAGATTAAAAAACGATAGTTAATATAATTGAAATATTAAATTTTATTTTATTTTTTCACATATACCTTTATGTCACATTAATTGTTTGAAATACTTTCAATGTATAACATATGTAGTTGAGTAACAATATTTAGTTAGAAGTACATATAAAAATGAAAAATTAAATACATGTTAAATAATAGTAGGTGGACTATCTTTTTAGGACTGATGAAAATAAAATAGTGGACTATCTTTTTTAGACAAAGGGAATTACTCCCTCCGCAAAGGTAGTCAATCTTTATTTTTCAAATGGGTTAGAAACTCAATTAATGTCATTGGAAAAATGCAATTTAAGAATATATTTTGCTATATGGCTTTTTATTATGATGTTTTACTTAATATTTCATTTAAGTTATGATGTTTTGTTTATTACAATATACAATAAATAAGAGTATACCACAACATTTAGAAATTAAAATAAATAAAATAAACTGTAATTTGATACGAGCGTAAAAGAAATAGAAGACTGTCTTTGCACTTTGCAAGACTCTGGGGGGAGTATTATGTAGCAGTCCGGCTAAGGAAATAGTTTATTGCCATAAAGACGGGTGATAAACGTTTCAGTACCACTTAGCAGTATACTACCTCGTCAGTGACATTTTTACATATATCAAATATGTTCATTTTTATAACAATTATGAGTTCAATTAGGTTGGCTCTTTCTCCATGCATCCTTTATGGTTTCATAATCCTTTCATTGTATCATTTTCTGGGCTTGTATATCTGAAACCCCCCAACACCAGGGTGGATGCCCAACATTTTGTCAAATGGACATTGCATATGGGGAATGGTGATTGTTTGTACAATGTCCCCCTTCATTGTACTGGATACAACCGATAAGTAGTTATTCTTAGTCATATTTCAGTGAGAAGTAAAATGCCAAATAACAAGAAATTAAGGACGATTTATCTCTTCTCACATAAGATGCTAGAAAATAATATTATCTATAGCTTCAAAGATTTATAATATATGAACATAATTATGAATTAGTTAGAATAAGAATTTATATTAGAAACACGTGCATGGCTTACCTGATCTTCTTCAACCTGCAAATGCGCTGGTGAAGAACCAGACATGTTTATTTGGGAATTTCTTGATAAAATTATTTCTAGATAAAATTAACCAAGGGACCACGAAGCGAAGCCCTTGTGCAACCACCCATATGTGTATGTATACACACACACATACATATATGTGTATGTGTATATATACACTCACACATACATACATACATATATATACACACACATACATACATATATATACACATACATACATATATGTGTATGTATGTAAATTCATCATATCACACACCAAACATATGCAATTCTTGTTTAATATATTATTATACATATGCTACATTATTGAGAAGTTATTGAAGTCGGTTTGGTTTGGTTAAATATTAGCATGCGACGGTTAATGAAATTACAACTAGTGTGTTATCATTTTCTGACACTAATATTGAATGATGATAGTAATTCCGTAAAAAAAGGGAAATTTATTCTGGTACATAAGACTTTGAACCATGAATTTATTGAGACGATTTAGAGCAAGTTGATAGAAGTTGTTATTCCTTTTCATTTGCATGATAAAATGGTTGGAGAGAAGAAGAATATTAGTACAAGCAAAGGTTGCTTCATTACTAGAATTGCAAAGGAAGCTAATTAATTGGTCTTATGTATTTGTTTGATAATTCATAGCATCACTGGTTGGCATGGAACTGTAGCTTTGCAAAATCATCTCTCCCATGTGACTAGTATTACGTGCCTGAGAGGGAAGTGCGTCCACCTCCATGGAGGCATTATTATTATAATATATTTTTTTCCATGCGTATTTCATTGATGGGTGAAGCGTAAATTCAAATTTTAGACATTTGCTTATTCTGATATTATGTTAAGATCACTTAATCAAATTGTTTGAATTGAGTAACATATTGGGTTGCTCATTTGTTTTGTACATATATATGTTTTTGTCAATCACACCATTAACTAATATATCATCCTAATTCAATTCAATAACATTAATTTATAAAAGATGAACTTCTGCGTACAATTTATAAAAAAAACTATAATAACAATAATGAAAGAATTTAGTAGCATGTCAATAATTATTTTTAAATTGTTAGTAATGTAAGTGAAAAAAAAAATTTTAATTCAAAAGTAATGATATATAATACGTAGTGAGCTGCAAAAAGGAGGGAAAAAATGAGAGAGAGAAAAAATAGTATTTTTCTGCTACATTTTATTTCTACACTTGTTCTCTCAGTTTTGAGATTTTTCGCCTATTTTTATTTTTCATTTTATGATTTTTTATGCATATATGAATTTATCCAAGATACTTTTAATCGATTCTAATTACTTTTTTTTATTAATGTCAATTCTTTAAATAACAAAAAAATTTTCATTTATACATAATAGTTCAGTTTACATGATTACTTCTCTATAGTATCATATTCTTTTAATCTTTGTATAGATGACACATCCGGACATTTATGAGGACGAAGTTGAGCATGTGAAATGTTTTGGTAGAATTCTTTGAATCCCTCCAACAATTAGGAAAAAAATCGAATATTCTAACAACTTAGTTTGGAATATCTTACAAAACCTATGGGAGACAAATTTTAGTATTTTCTCGTACTTCATTTCACAAAAAAAAAAAAAAAAAAATCTTATGTAATTTATACTAATGGTAAATATGAAAAGTTTGATTTATATCTCAATGTAATTAGAAAGTAGAGATTATTAAGGAACCTTTGCATGAGAAACACAACGACCCGAAGACTATTCGACCAAGCATTCAAATATAACAAGGAATATTGCAAGATTAAACATGTTGAGCTATCTATATTTATTCTCCGAAGGAAGGAAATCTCAAAGTGCTATAGTTGGGGGAGCTTCGAGTCGAAGATAATCATACATAAGTCCCTGGAAAGGACTTGTACTCCTTGGTTGTGTCAAGTAGATCGTATTCTCCCCTTGAACGAGTATAGCTCCCGGTATGTCTACACTATAAAACCAGTACAATCCGTGAATTCCATGTCTTGCAATCGAGTTTTCCCTCCCAATCAAGCCAGTTGAGAATAATGGTCGATTTGTAGTTGGATTATTAACTCGGACCTAGATCATATTCCAGAAAAGTTTTAGTTGAATGATTCCTCTGCAGGCATGATCATATAAAATCTGTGGTGGGTCTTTACCTGTAGTTCAGCTAAGGTTGCAGACGCAATTGCCACACGCAGTTTAAAAGTTCCGGTCTGGTTGACAGATTCGAGCTTGAACTTAATCTGCCATGTGGTTCCTTCATACTTGTTATCTTTCTTCCTGCATTCATGCAACAATTTACAAACATCCTGAGAAATAGATGACTTACTGATAAGACCTCAGAAATGTCCAACAAAGCCTATTAACATTTAACAAGTAACTGATATTGCGTTTAGTAGTTAGAAACGAACCTGTTAACCTGAGCAAAGAACCAATCTTTTCGAAAGTCACTAGTGCCAATGGTGAAAACCAGGTCTTCATTGGGATACAAATCTGTGTACCGATCCCATAGTCCATACTGCCGAAACCTGTTGATCTAAGGAGTTCATACCATGAATGGACATATAATATAACATGGGTAATTATACAGAGTTTAGGAAATGTACACTGACTTTTCTGGATGGTTGATGAAAAGCCTGTTGACATATTTTGGATCAGGATCAGGTACGTAAAACTCTGCAGCGGTACGATCAGGAATGCCTATTTCCCACAAGGTTGGTCCATCTCTTGGAGGCTCAAATACAATCTCGCCCATCTCTATGTTACGACCTGTATTCAAGTACCACAAGAAATTCAGTCAAATCAGGAAAATTGAAGAGGAGAAAAGAGACAAGTGGATTTAACAGGACCTGGAGTTATTGAAATGGCAGCTTCATTTCGATAATCTCCAATGAAGCCGGGAACCCATGCATAAAGGTTGTAGTTCCCTGTGCATACGTTGTGGATAGAAAAATAGCCTTCTTCATCTGCTCTTGTCCAAAATTGGTAGTTCTGATTGATGCAACTTATAAAGTTATTAACTGAGAATATTTTCGATTCCTTAAGAAAATGTTAGCATCTTTGTGCCCTTCAAAATTTAGGCATTTCTTGCAAAGTCTTCATGGGACAACTTAGTTAGACTAACCTTGCATTCTCTTTGCCATGATCCAACCTCCCCTGGAGGGGCCAATCCCACATACGCACCATTTGCCGGGATATAATCATCACTAACATACCTAGAGAGGTAAATTTGCAAGTATTACAATGGGTTCACATAAGGAAAAAGAAGCTCAGGATAAAACCAAACTTGTTTAGTTCTCTCACCTGTCTCGAACCAATAGCCTGCCACTAACATTACCCCGTTGATCTGATGACTGGAACTCCTCTGATGCCGGAAAACTGTATGGCCAACTTTGGACTTCAACCAACATCTGAGAATAAGTACTTGTGAATTCTTGTAGGTGTTCATGTGAAGTAAACGGAGTTGTTTGTTTAAAATATCTGACAAGGTACTAAATTTTGAAGACCTGTCGTTTGGCATCATCCCATAGTGTTAATGGATCCTGTCCATCCATCGCAGAGTTAACATAGACGAAAACAGGGCCAAAAACTTTCTTCCACGGCTCGCCCTGTTCAAATCTTGGCACCAGATCATCTCCAGCATAGTGACCACTAAGAAACACCTGATTAACACATAATAATCAAGAAATCCATATATGAATGCAAAATCAACTGAATCTTGTTAAACTTTCTAATATAAGTGGCCTACCGCCAGAGTCGTCGGTCCGACATGGGAGGTTAGGTTCTGTTTGAGGGGCCCACCAGAGCGGAACTCATCACTTGGTATAATTTGCCAGAAACCCACAGCTGGGTCCATAGAAATCCAACCATGGACCTTAAGATCTTTGTTATCACAAGAATATTGGTACTTGTCATCCACCTTCCAAGCATAAAATTCTCTTTAGTTAACAAGTACAGACATTCATAAACGACATGCAGAATATCGTATTATTAGGTTATTTGGATGGAAATTTTCAAGAAAAATGCTTAAGTTACCTCTTCTTTAAGCTCAGGCTCTATAGGATTGACAAGGAGAACTGCCTCTGGGTAACTAAGCGGTTGGCCTCTTCCAGGTAAACGATCATCTGGAAGGGGCATAAATCTCCTCCGGTTGTCTGCCACCGCCATATAATGAAACCTACACATTTTTAACAGCATAATGTTGTCTTTTACCCTCAAAGATTAATATCTATACTTGACAAAGAGTAAAAACGTGCACATATTATTGCCACAGAATCTTAGCACATATTATTGCCACAGAATCTTACTTATCCTTTCGAAGTTTGAAGGCTATTCTTGTTTCACCAAGACTGAAAGCTGGCCACTCTGGGGAACCAATGTGCTCGTATATAGCATATGTGTAGAAGCCTGAGCATCCTCGGAGCAAAATAAACCTACAAGCACATCCTTTTGATTACTAATTGTATGATTTTGTGTGTGTGTCTGTGTGAGGAATAGTGAATGAAAGAGAGTACCGTTTATCTATATTCAAGGGACAAAGCTTGCCCTGAAGCAAGGGATCCCATGGCCTTGAAAACGAGACCTCTACCTGTTCCTCACTTTCCTTTATAATGCTAAACTTTGTAGATTGGATCCTACATTGTGGCAAAATGTTCGCATAATTACCAAGTATATTCCAAAACACAGACTTTTGAATCGCACTAGGAATCAAGTAAAATGGGATCTAATAACATACACTTCAAACACTCCGGTTCTGCTTCCATCTAGTGAATTCCAGACAACATCCCAGTACCTCAAGTTCATTAAAGAGTAAGTAAGTAAAAAGAAGTCAATGTAAGTTTTTGCAATGCTGATGAATAAATGTTGGGCCAAAAAAGGATTTCAAACCAATTACCCCCTGTTCCACTCATCGTTGCGAACCTCTAGCAGATTGTCAATGCCATTATAACGAATTCCTGTCACAATCCCCTCAGGGTTTGACAGCGTAACTTGGAGTATACCATTGTCTATCATAACCTGGAAACCAATCCATGGATTTATATTGCAGGTAAGAGCACTATAATGAAGCAAAATCCATTGTAGATCTTGCTAAGCAAGTAGTTTCCTCGAGTTCCTGATTCATACGTCATATTTATTTATGCAGAAGGACAGGATTTTACTCGCAGATTAGTTTTAGTTTCAGGATGGTAGTACATTAATGTAAACTCTCTCTTTAAATCCGAATTCTCATATATGAAGAGTAAATGCAAAGGAAAACCAATATGCTGTCTGGTGAAAAGAAAAATGAAACAGGAGTTTGAGAGCTTGTCATTTGTCAACTTGATTTATACAATCAACGGACAAAGTAGCTGCTTATATCCAACAAGTCAAATTGCAGAGCTGAAAACATGCAATTTTCAACAAGCTATTGTCGTCCCATTCTAAAAGCCATTCACTGAAGCAGCAGAGGAAAGTGAAATCAAAATTTGGACAGAAAAAATGAACTTACATGTCGATCTTGAACATACAACTGAACCCCTATAGGCGACATTGTTCCAAAACCGTCTCCTACACTGACAAAATTATAGTTCAGGTAATGAAAAAGGCCAAAAGAATATAATTCAATCCTCCCCCTATATGCAATCAGTTACAGGCAGAGGAAATGGAAATGTAAATGTAAAGTGTGTAAACGTATAAACTATCGAAAGATATATAAGAGTTTGCTTTCTTTTAACTAAAGAGAAAGCATTCTCTTTAATTTGTATTACTTTAGCTTCAGTAATCTCCTAACCCAAAATGTGCCACTACCGTTTGGTGAATTGGATGTACCTTTTGTATGAAGTCTTCAATACTTATGATTGAGTTATCCACATAATTAATGCAAAAAAGAAACCATAAAAGGGGTTCTAAAGAAATTCCTGGATAAAATGGTTTTAGTTTCTGAAATCTAAACAGATTTTAGGGACGAGTATTTAACTAGAATACGACTTTTGCAGTGATAAACCAAGGGTAAGGTTTGAAGAATATGAAGACTTTCTCAATTGAAGAAGACAATGACAAAAAATTATGCAGACTGACAGACATTAATATAGTCCTTTCGTTAGTAGAGAAAGAAACTTCTTTTAGTCGGCGATAATTCTTTTCCCTTTCGACTTTGCATGCATATGTAAATGAGTGAGAGCTCACTGATAAAGTTCTGACTCAACACAAGTCCATACGTGCATGTTTGGAGCGTAATGTTAGCCAAACATGTCATATGCTGATACTCTTACAAGATCTGGATTTGATGTTACATAGATCTGTATATAAACATTTTTTCTTTAAGGTAAAATTTCATGCAACATAAGGGCAATGAAGAAAGTCAGGAAAAACTACATAAAAGTTCTCAATTTCTAACGGTATAATTTACCTTTTTGTTATGAATTGAATATATCTTGATTTCCTGAACAAGCATTCATCCCAATTTCGGAAAATGTCGAAAAGAACTCGAAAGTATGCAAAAATATAAAATTATGTAATAACATTCTGATTTATTCAATTTAATTATATTCACCATCAGTAGCACATCATTTGTCTTCTTTGTTTTTTTTTTTTTTTTATTCTTTGTATTTTTCTTTCTTTTTTTTTTCCCTTTTAATTGTTCCCCCTTTTCCCTATTTTGAAGAAAACTATCATTCTTCTTCTTCTTCCTGTTTTTTTTTTCCTCATATTATTATTTTTATTTAAAGTTTACCGGCATGCAACTATATAGGATCTAGCGGTAAATATTATATTAGACACCTTTCCTGGTAAATATTATATTAGACACCTTTTCAAATGATATATGAGGATAAAGATATTATTCAATGGAAAACAAACTTAGGGTTTGTTTGGCATCTAATTATAATGAGGTTGCACTATAATTGATGTTTATTTGTTAAATTTGGACATAACAAGAAATGGCTACATTTTACTTGGGCTATATCACCAAAAAAAAAAAGTTCACATAAGGTTCCGAGAACTGGACCGGAGTGGCCGGAAAAGTTGGGAATCGGTTAAAAAATCTACCATTCACTGAAAACAGGCCATTTAAGAATCGGGCGAAAATTGGGCAAAAGCTGGTTAAACCAGTAACAAAAGGGGGAAAACAGGAAAAAAATATTTTTTCATGAATAAAATTCTAAAATTCATATTTTTATTATTTAATTAAAGTCGGTTTGATCTCGAGTTACTCTGGTTCTACATTTTGACCCTTGAATCGTTGTTTTTCCTGATTCAATAACCGATCTAATTTTCTAGACATATGCATGGTTGAGAGTTTGAAATTGATAGTTTCATCTTGTGCTATGTCCTGAATTTAAAAAATATCAACACCCGTTAATCTATCCACATCATAGTCGGTTGCTAAAAGACAACTGGACGAGGGCTTGACATTCTGCCATTAATGTAGAAAATCAAGTGCTAATAAAATTAAACAAATATTTTAAGAAAGGTAATATTTACTTTACCTCCACAGGTGCAAATGCTCTTTACCACGCTCTTGAATTTACGATGATTACCCATATCGACTTTTCGTCCTTTCTGCCGACTTTTTCTCAGAAGGTTATGCCGGCCATCACCCTCATTTTTGCTTCCGCCGACGACTGCCACCTCCCTCCGCCACTGGAACTCGCTCCAAAACCACCAGATATTGCACCGGCCACCCGAGGATTTCTCAGATGACTAGTCTAACCCGATATTGCACCGGCCACCCGAGGATTTCTCAGTTACTGTATCGCTGTTTAACAGCAAAACAGTTGGGGGTATGTTCTTGCCTCTTTCTTTTGGATAATGAGTGTGAATCAGTTATTTTAGTGCATGTTGGTAGGTGTAAACAGTAGACCAAACAAGAAATTCTAACTTTCAATATGCAATTTCTGACCATTATCGCTCTCTGCCAATCGGAAGGTATGCAGCCATGAAATGGGAGGTATTTTGTTTTTAATTTTTGAATTTTTTGATTGGCGAGACCTGCAACTCTAAGGAGAATTGTGTAGGCCGCATAACTACAGGTAGCAATCTGAACTTCAATTTTGAAAGAAAAGATCAAATAGGTTTTTATTATTGCGAATGGAAATAATTTTATTGCCGTTACACATGAAATTGTCGACTTACTTTACAGACATCATACTTACTCAAGTAAACATTGATTCTCAACTCATAAACAAGATAACGTTCTACATTACATGTTCCGAGGAATGTAAAAAGGAGGGTGCAATTAGGTTCTCTCGTATAGCACAATATACACACACACATTAT
>CAVNYN010289186.1:4288-42514 GCA_963692815.1 Nyctanthes arbor-tristis | reverse complement strand
CGCACTACTCATTCCTAGCCAAGAACTGTCGGTAGGCATAGTAATGGTGTTTTCTATCATTATATACTCTAATCATATAATTTAATTCTTTAGTAAGCTGAGAAATTCTCTCTCTTGCTATTATTTTAGCAACACAATCATGTAATTGAATTCTCTAAAGTCTCTTAATAAGTTGGACGGTTTCTTCAATTTTTTGATCTAGTCGTTCAAGATTCATATGGTAGTATGGGTTAAATAGAGTAGAGTCACAATGATCTGCTCTATAAGCTTTCCTAGATTAGGTTGCTTTATTAAAACATGTTGTCTAGCTGGATTATCACCAACTAATTCATTAAGTAAACCTTGGAGACTAAATGGATTAATCAAACTTCTCCAGTTAATTGCTCAGTAGATCCGAGATATAACTTTGTAGTTTGATAGTTGCTACTATCTGTTTTTGTAAGTAAACAAGAGTTTACTTTATTCATACGCATGTTATCAAGCAATGATTAATAAGTATTTGAAATACTTAAAGTTTTTCTTAACAATTTTGGTGAAGTAGAAATCTAAGGTACTAAACCACATAGATGTATATCTCATAACTGGAATTTAAGAAATTATATTTTTATACCTTTTTCTTGTTGTGTGGGATATCTCCCTTGTTGGGTCTACTGCGCTTCCTGCTTATGCTTCTTTAGATATCTTCCCTAGTTATGCCTCACAACCGCGTCTCTTTTTGTCCATTGGCAATCAATTCCTTTACACGACCTCTTATCAACTCAGAACAAAGCCAAAACGATAGATAGAGTGTTGATCGATACACATAATTGGGATAAAGATCTTTAAAAGCAAAGTTTACAGGAAATAGACTTTCATATATGAAGAAGGAATAAGGATTACAACTTCCTTATCCTGTTAATTTACATCATAGTTGGGCTGTAGCCTTTGATTTCTACAGAAAAGCATTAGTAATCTCTTAGGGACAACTAGAGAAAGGTGGATTTGGAATGCCTTCTTAGTCTGAGTAGTGCTCCTTCTGTAGACAGAAGGGCATCTACTTTACATAATGGAGAGGTCCCTACATTATACTATTTCAACTCCTTTTATAATGGAGGGCTCCTTACTTCATTATCTTGTCCAGCAACAAGAGTGTCGACACCATATTTTTATTGCCACTTGTTGGTGCATGACGTCATTGCATACGTTATTCAGAGTCTGAATTATCTCCAATTTGCTTTGATGGAAACTCTTCAACTTTTGCTTTTTCTTTATTGCAGTGTCCACATGCATGATCTGTACCAAGCACATTTTTTATAGAACTAAGCACATTTTTTATAGAACTACACATTTGTCCTTTCTCAAGGTCTGATCCATTCTACTCATCCAGATAGAATGGTTTTTCAAAGATAGCAATCTTCTTTGCATCTTTTTCGTTTAAACGTTCTTTGTTTGATGAAGTCATTAAGATAAACTTTGATGAATGGTTTACCTTAATTTTAGAATTTGCATTAATCTATCTAATTTTGTGCCAGAAGGATCTGAATGATTTTGATCTCTATGCTTGTAGAACTTCTCTTGTCATCTGGATTGGTTCTTTGACAGTGGGTGTTGCCAAGACCTTGTCTTGTGATGCTACTTCAATTTCAATGAAGTGATAACCTTTGAAAATATTATCTTCATTCCAAAAAGGGAAAGTGCAGATTATTGACAAAAAGACTGTTTTATCCTGTGTCTTAAGGACTTTGGTCTTCCATTTGAGAACTGATTTACCAGTGATAGATTTAATGCCGAGATTTCTTTGGCATCTTGACTGATATAAATGAATTTGATCAATCCATAGTTCAATGATTCAGCAACAAGTTCTGGTGCTGCTCCTTGAAAGAATATGAATTTTCCATATTCTTCACAGGATCCTACAAAATGATACTTTGTTGTTGCATCTCCTACTGATCTAGCTTCTGCTTCGAGGCTGATGAAATTGGAGAATGGTGCTTTGATTATTAAACTTTCTTTTTTAGTAACTTCTTTTTCTTCTGGCTTGAGATTCACCAATCTACTTGGTAGTGGTGATAGGGCCTTTAGAACATCTTCATAGCTCATTCTCAACCTTTGCTGTGATTCAACCATGCTTTGAATCTTTGGTGATCTGATCATTTGTAATCCACAAGCTCCTCTAAGCCTGAATCTTGTTGGGAATAATGGTAATAGTAATAGATCAGTAATGTGTTGGACTGGTTTTGGGCTTGTGTGGTGGCCTTTTTCTGTCCAGTACTGATTGTACTCCTTTTGGGCTTCTTCAAATGTTTTGAAGGATTTGTGTTTGAGTAGAAGTCCTTTAACTCTGGGTTCCACAGTTATCCATTCTTTGTAAAACCCGCGATCTGGTCCATCAAAGATTACATAGACTTTCTTATAACCTGTAGATAGATCAAAAGACACTAAAAGGTTAGGTGTTTGGACAGATGATGAGTCCAATGTATCCGTTTGACCGGACTTGACTTTAGGCTGTTGTGGCCTAAATTCTTGTTCATGGGCCTTAGGCTCATTTTGAAGGGTGATATCCTTCTTAGTATCAAGCTTTTGTGGAATATCCACGGCTTGTATGTCTTTCCCTTTTACTGGGTTTAAGACATTTTGTTGTTCAGACTTTTCATCTGATGATGCTGCTGCAGAGCTTGATGTTGAGGACTTCGATTGCTCCCCCTTTGAAAATAAGAAAGCTTTTTGCTGCTTGTAAAATTCAAGCTTTGTTTTCAGGAATGTTAATTACATCGTTTTTTCTTGGATTTGAAATTCCAAGTCCTGGATTTTGTTAGCCAGTTCTTCTATTTGCAGAAGTTTTACCTACAAGCAACAATAGATAATTCTCTTGTTAAAGAGTCTACTAAATAATTGTGTTCTGCTTTGTTAGTCTCAATGTCAAAGGTGTAATGACACGCCCCACTCCTAGCATCTCTAACTTACTAGAAGTGTGACGTGCGTTGACGATAAATTCCAACTAGAAGCTAGAATTTACCGTCAAGACTCATGAATATACTACTTATTCTAGAAAAATTTCGACAACATCTCCCCTAATTTATAAACAAACCAACCTACATAATACCCAACACCAACCCAAATACACTTCACAATGTAATAATTTCCCAACGCCAACACATCATCTCACAACTAATAATTTCTCATTATAAGCAACATCACTTCATAGATTAAGCCTACAAACAACTCACAACCTAAGAATCACAACTTTTCTATTTATAACACTTCACTTGTGAAGAAATACACTAAAACCAAGTAGAACTCACAACAGATACCCCAATGCATGCTAATAAATTTAACATGTCCAAGTATATAAATCATAATAAGACAACCCTATAACAATTTCGTTTCATTAAGTGGTGGCGCAATTTCGGAAATAGCAGGCTCGATCCTGATGTGTTGCCCAAACTCTAATTGCCACATACTGAGAAAATCATTTAGGAAACACATGAGCTAACTAGCCTAGTGAGTGGAGTTTCATCAATAAACATGCTTTAGAAAAATCGAAATATGACTTTTACAACTTGAATAACATGTTCAAGCTCATTTAGAAATTTCATGACCTTAAATATAAATCTAGCATAACATGAACATTTATAAAATCATTACGTATTGGGAAACATCATGAACATCGTTTCATTCTAACAATCATGATAAAATTCATCAACTTGAATTCATCTCACATCGAAATATTTATAGAATCATTGCCATAATTATAAATATCATGAAAATCATAGAAGTTTTCCCCAAAGAGTATCCACATATCATGATCATAATATCAAGTCATACGCGCGTAGACACCAGCTTGGGCCATATGTACCTTATGACCCCTTCGCCCTATGCGGCACAATTAAAAAGCTTGAGCCATAGCTAGCACATGGGCCCCTTCGCCTGGACGGCGTTCATTTGGTCAGCTTGAGCCATAGGCCCTTTCACCCGTAGGTGGCATATCATTTAGTCAGCTTGAGCCATATAGGTCCCTTCGCCCGTATGCTGCATATCATAACATTGGATACATATTGGGGGTTTTCATACATCATAAATCATGTCTCCACTCAAACATTTCTTTAAAAGTCATAAAGCTTCTTTTCATATAAACATTCACATGAACATTTCTAAAGAAAACATCAACTTTCTGAAATTCATAGTCGTAAAGCATTGCAACTTCATATGAAATCAAGTGTAATTCAACTTTCATTTAGAAGAAATGAAGAAGAGGAAAATCTCCACTCACGGGCAAAGTAGCCTCCTTCCGAGTTTCATTCCCTTTGATCTTTATCATTTCCTGCAACATTATATAAAATTCTACTTAACATCTAATTCCTTTCTCATCGACTTCTTCTCTTTTAAACACTCCTTCTATTACATATTTTCAATTATAGCTTCATTTTCTACATTTTTCCCTTTTTCACTTGTTTCTTTCCTAACTTACTTAATTGTTCATAATATAATTCATTAACCTCCTATGTTAACACCTATTTACTATTTAAGTAATACCTCATTTCTATCCTTTAAATTCATACCGATTCCATATTTTTCTTTAACTAAATAAGGTATCCCCATATTGTAATTGCTCTTGATGTCAATTATTCTTACAATGTATACCATATGTTCACATCTTTAAAACATTAACAATATTTAATACCTCCAATTTCAACTATATAGTTATTGTCATTTATATCATAATTCTAAATAATGTGTAAAATATTCTCTTGATATTTATATCCAACACTTTATGATAGCTCGATACACAAATCCTCCCTTTTCCCTTAAAATTGGAAATTGAATCTATACCCTTCCAAATCCTCCTTCTTAAGTCACAAATCATATTAGTTTATTCCTATCTTTGGATAGTTTAAATAATCTTTAATATTTACATCTAATTCACTTCTAATAAACTTCTTCTATTTCACAAATCCCACATAACTCAATTTTCTTTACTTCTCTTTCTTCATTCTCATTTATTTTTCTTTATAACATATTTTACTAATTTTAATTCCCTACTTAAACTAAGATTCATAAATATAAAATTTCCTTCGGAGAAAAATTCCTTATTTCATTAAATTTTCAAGACCTTTTCCATCCTTTTCATTTAAATCCTCAAGATTTTCTCATTTCTCAAATAGATATATGTTTTTTCCTTTCTTATAATTATTCTAACTTAACTTCATCTAACAAATGGTAATAGTATCACATATTAGAGTATCAAATACCCACCAAAAAAAAAAAAAAGACTCCTCTTCACCTTTAAACACTAATTCTTAGCCTTTAACAAAATTACTACATTTTCTAGTAAATATTAAGTTTCCTCTTCCATGCATTTGTTCTATATTTTTACTAAATTTTACAAATGGTCATAGCATCCCATACTAATTTCTCAATTATCACTAAAAACATCACAAATAGCTCTTCACTTTTAAACACTAATTCTTTCTTAGTTTTTAACAATTTCCACATTTGCTAATAATAATTAATAAGTCATTCATTACTTCACCAATTTCCTCAATTACTATGATATTATGAAATAAAATCATAACACCAACTATTGAATCAAGACTTAGTTCAACTCTTTCAACAAGGATCATTAAGTTTTCCTTGGTTGGACAATGCCTATTCAAAACTATTTGAAAATCAAGAACGGTGTCGTATGTTTATGAAATTCTCCTAGAATGTAGAAAACCCATATAAGTTCATCATATGTGGAATTGAGCTCAAGAAAACTACGTTAGGAATACCAAAATAATTTTCAACCTCCAAAGGATCTGTTATCGGGTGCCCCTGACACCTTTCACAAAATATGTCATAAAAACTCCTACCGGTCTCCAAATGGTGTCATTCTAATTTTGGATGATAGACAACGCATGGAAGTTCATTTTCCAACTTGTATCTTGCTAAAATTCAACATATACTATAAGTTATGATCTTCCAAAATTGAAGGACAGAACAATGTATATAATAATTCCATGCCTAAATTCCTTTTATTAAATTCATATACACATGCTTGGCTCCTTTTTATAATTATTCTAAACTTACTTCTTCTTACAAGTTGTAATGGTATAACTTATTAATGTCTCAAATACCCACTAAAACCAACAAATAAGACTAACTCTTCACCTTTAAATATAACTTCTTAAGCCTTTAATAAAATTTTCAACACTTGCTTTTAAATTTTAAGTCATTCATTACTTTCATCGAATCTCAACTTCACCAAATTGACAATTGCCATGCTATTATTCCACAAAATCATAATACCAACTCATGTATAAAATTTCAACTTATTCCTCCATATAAAATTTCATCTTTTTTCTAGCCAACTATAATTTCTTATACTAACATCATCAACCCCAATTTCCATAATCAACTAATGATTTCATGCTGTTAAAATGTGTAGTAAACAAAATTCCAACCTAGTATTGCATATTCATAAAAATTTCATAAACCCCAATAACATTTACATTCCTAAACTTATATAAATTCAAGGCTTAAGGATCAATAACACTTACTTGATTGATCTTTGCTCTCATTCTCCTTCTTCTTCCCAAGATTCTTCCAATTTTCTCTTCTTCCTTTTTTTTTTTTTAAAAAAAATTAAATTTCAGCAGAATGCTTTCGGTGCTTGTTGGCTCATTTCTTTTCTTTCTTTTGTCTTTTGTCTTTTGAGTTTTCTTGTTTATTTATTACACACACACACATATATAGTCGAAGTCCCAAGAATTCTCTAGAACCACTTGGACTTATTTGAATTTCATTTTTCAATTTTCATTCTTTTTTTTTTTCAATTTAACCTTTAACTTTGTATTCGTATTTAATTTAGTCCTCACGAAAATGAAAGTAAAAAGAAAAATTGGGGTGTCACATGTAATGACTAAACCACATTTGCCATCTAACAAGGCGTCCCTGTTTATAATCTGCAAAAATGTTAGTCTTCATAAAATATTTGCAAGTAGAACTGTCAGGTCGAATAAGAAATTTATTGCTAATCACATAAACACGAAACTTTTTTAATAGCATTTTTGACTGCTAAAATTTCCTTTTCATTTATGTGGTAATTCTTTTGTGCTCCTTGGAAGGTTCCTGAAGCATAAGAACATAAATGTTCTTCTTCCTTATATGCCGGTTTAGCCTTAAAGACTGCTCTCCAAAATTCTCCTAAAGCATCTGTTTCAATTATCATCTTGTCACTTGGTGTTGGATGATAAAGAGATGGTAGAGTTATTAAACTCTTTTTTAATTTTTGAACATATACTGTATCAGTATGAGTCCATTTCCAGGGCACATTCTTTTTCAACTTCTTTTGAAGTGGTGCTCTTTTTTCTGCTAACCTGCTAATAAAATCTTGAGCATAAGTTAGACATCCAAGAAATCTTTGTAATTGTTTGATATCTTGAATTTCATCAGGAAATTCATTGATATGTTTAAGTATATGGGATTGTAGTTCCTTATAACCATAAGCAACATTCAATCCAAGATACTTAATTTTTGTTTTGAATAGTTCTGCTTTCTTTTTGGAAATGACTATCCCAGCTTTTTTGGCAGTTTCCAATACCTACAATACATGCTTTTCATGATCATTTTCATTATCCGAAAATACTAGAATATCATCTATATAAACACAACAACAATATTCTCGTAATGATCTAAAATGTTATCCATATGTCTTTGGAAGATTCCAAGTGCTTGTTTTAAGCCAAATGGAACCACTTTCCACTGGTAATGTCCTTGCGGACAACTAAAGGCAGTAATTAATCTAGATTCTTTCTCAAGTATAACTTGCCAGAATCCTAATTTACAATCAAAAGAAGAAAATACTTGTTTTCCTCTTATGAGTGCTAAAAGGCTTGCCATATTTGGAATGGTATATGCGTCATCTTTGGTAGCAGCATTGACTGCTCTGTAGTCAACAACTATTCTAGGCTTTCCTCTTCTTTTCTCTGCTTCCTTTCTTACCATGAAGGCTGGTGAAGAAAAGCTTGATTTGGAAGATTCAATTACTCCCGTATTTAGTAATTCTTTAATTTGTTCTGCAAATTCCTGCCTATCTTGAGGAGAATAGCCCATTGCAGATGATTTTAACTTTCCTTTGAAGTCTTTTTTGAGTTCAATCTTTGCTGTCATTTCTCCTTTGTTCTTGATTGGGTCAAGTGGATTTTCTGAATAGCATTCTTCAAGGGTTTTTAAGATTTGTTCTCTAAGAGAATTTATCTAAATCCTTGTTCTTCTTCTTGGGTAATATTGATCATTCTGCTTGGTACAATATTTTATCCTATAATAATCAGATGTTTCTCTTTTCCTCTGATTTTATGTATTTCAAAGAATTTATTCGGGAGATGATTGAACCTTATAGCATAACGCTGCTTTTTGATCCAGATTTGTTTTCCTTGTATGCCAAAGCTGATTTTATCAATATCTTGCATAAATCTCTTATACAGAAGACAGAAATTGTTATCAAGAATAAGATCTATTCCTGTTTCACTTTGGTAGATAGATGGAACTTTGAAATAAAAAAGATTCTGGTTTAAGTCTTTTATTTCTAAATCCACATTTTTAACAACTTTGTTAACCTTTACAGATGATTGATCTGCAATTTTAACACTAATTGTTTTGTCTGAATTTACCCAATGTTTTTTAGGTATAATCCATTTTGATGTTGTGCTTGCTCCTGTATCAACAAAAGCGTTAATAGTGTATTTGTGATATCCATCGAAATTCAATTTACAAGTGATATAGATTGAATTAGGATTAGTTATATTATCATATATTCTGGTACCTGGTTTGAAGCTATTCATCTTCTGATGAACTCTCTTCAGTAGATGCTTCTATAAGGTAATACAGACTTTCTTGATCACTGGGATCTTCTACTCAATAGAATCCTTGTTGTTCAAATTCTTTAAAGAAATTGACTCTTTGGTCATTCTCTCTTCTAGCTGGACACTCATTTGCATAATGTCCTTGTTCACTACAAATCCAGCACCTGCAATTTTTCTTTTTTCTAGGGCAATATTTTGCTTTTTCATTGGAAGCGTTTTTGGTTTTCTTCCTCCCCCATTTCTTTTAAAATATTTTCCTTTAGAAAAATATTTTCTTTTATAAGGCTTCTTATATCTTTTAAAGATATACCACTTTTTCCTCCTAGATTGTTTTCTAGGTTTTTTTAGTTGTAGGATAGCATCCATATGCTCCTGCAATGTCTTCCATAAATGGTTCACAGCTAAAGCCTGTTTTAAGCTTTTTGCGTGCCATTTGCTTCATTTGCCTGTGTATATAAACACTTCTACAGTTTTCTTTCATATAGTTTTTGATTGTTGTTATAGCTAAACCTATAGATCCTTTAGCAGTAATATGAAGTTTTTCTCCTTCTTGTAGCTTTACAGTTTTGTTAAACCTTTTTAATATTTCAGAATTATGTGGTGGTGGAAGTTTTACCAAAAACTTCGTAACATATTATGGAAAATCATCAAGGTTACCAAGTAAGAATAACCATTTCTGGTATTCACATTGGTAGTGGTCGAATGTATCTAAATCACAACATTGGATCAGTTCAAGTTGTGTTTTAGCTTGTTCAATCTTCTCAGTGGTGAGAAGTGACTTATATGCCGTGTAAGATTGTCCAGTGAACATCTGAAAAATCTTTTCAACAATACTGTTAATAAATCTAGTAAGGTTGGGTTGGTTGTCATTTGCGACTGAGGCCCCAAGCCAGAGTGCATTTATTTGTTCATTTGCTAGGGTTTCTAGGAAATTCCTAACGTTGCCTCTAGCACTTGTCTTGATATAATTCCAAGCTGAGAAGATCGGCTTTTGCCAGCTGGGGATTACCAATTATAGTCATTACTAGATTGCTAAACCATTCTTCGATTGCTTTACCGGGATCGATAACACAATCGAGGTCTAGAATTTGTGATGTAACATTTTCACATGATTTTGTTACCTGGGTACCTCTAGGAGGCCTAGGGATACTATCTACGATAACTCTTTTTTCTTCCATCTCATTTGAATAAGATGGTTCTTCATGCGATTCGACTTTGATTTGTAGATCTCTTATAACAACTCCTCTAGTTCTGCTGACTATCAGCTTTATGGAATTGTTACTTCAATTTCTTCTTGTTCTGATCCTTCTGAAGTTGTTTCTTCAGGTTCATCAGTTTCGGTCTTAGGTTCTTCCTGTTCAATAGAAAGAATTTGTTCTTCCTGTTCCTCAAGAAGAGCCAATTGTTTACAATAAGATGTAATTTTTTCTAATTTTTCATCTTCAAAAGATAAAAGAATATTTAATGTACTGAGGCCATTACCATTTTGATAATCTTCCTCAATTTTTCTTCTGAGAAATTTCATTTAGGGTATTTGAATATACCTATAAGCATTCCCAAGTTGTTTGATGTTCCTAGGTCAAACTGTCCGAAATGTCTTATTCCTGGTGGAAGAGCGACATCTGTTGTATTTTGATGTCGTAAAACATGTGGCTTGCTTGCCATTTCTTGTTTGATAGTGGCAGTGATGACTGTTGCTATTCTTTCCATAGCAATATTAAGATCTAGTGTGATAGATCTTATTTCATGGCTCAAAGAATTGAGATCTGTTCTGAGTTGAGTAACTTGTTCTTTTAGTTCTCTAACTTCTTCATGAATATCACTAATCTTCGTGATATTTTCAGCCATCAATCATTTTATTGTAAGTATTTACTCATTTTATCAATTTTTTGGTGAAGTTCTTCTAAACTTGTAGTAAGTTGAGATTCACTCTCTTTTGTTATAACCTCCATTTTTAAAGGAGTTGTGCTTGATTCTCCTTCTAGGAGTAATCTTCCTTGAGTTTTGATTAAGGGTTTTGGCCTTAAATCTAAACTACAGTCAAGTAGGGAGAGAGTGTCAAACTTTGTTTCTTATATTTCAAGATAATCCATGAACTCTGGTTCACAAGTTATCATTCTCTCTGCTTGTATTACAGCATTGTTATGGCTATTATGAATAGCGTAGCTAACAAGGTAGCTCATAGAAAAAGGTATATTGTTAGGTTTAACAAGATCACTCCTGCAATAATCATGAACAAATGATAGTATGCCATCAAAATCTATGTCATGAAATGATACGGAATTTAGATGTATGGTAAACTGAAGTTTTCCACAAGCCAAATTTCCTTAAATCATACCCAAGCATCCTTCAGTAGAATTTTGAATATGATTGTCAATTATAGCCATTTTGATCGGTTGATCTAAATGGGCTGATAGTGTGCTTATAAGCTGTACTTTAACAGCTCCAATTGTTATCCAGTATAAATTTTTCTTATCTGAAAAATCTATCTTTTATTTTATTTGTCTAATGTCTTCTTTGCCAAGCAAACAAATACTTATTTTACTAGATGCATATTGGACATATAAAGCAAGTTCTTTGCAAAATATGCCATAATAGACATTTCTTTGTCTTTTAAAAACTTTTGAGAGAAAATCTCTTTTAAAAGCTTCTCTGAGTTTTAATGAAAAATCTTTTTCAAGAATTTTTTGGAGTTTCCTTTCAGAAACTACAACATCTCCTGAAAAATTTCATTGTGACTCTATAGTCTAAATGTCAAGAAATTCTTCTTGAGCCTTTTGAATTTCTTTATTCTCCATGATGTTTTGATGCATAATACAAAATAAAATCATGTATGTATTTTTCTCTTTGCTGTTCTAAATCTCTTTTATGTCGAGTAATGACATCAAGGGCTCTAGGAACAACTCTGGCGAATACTGATTGTTGATACCTTTCTTGGTACCAATTTATTCTTTAATTTTGCCATCTTATATGGTCAATAATGACAATACAATATGCACAAAGATGTATAGAATGTGTGTTCTTCCATAAGTTGTAAAAGTCTTTCAAAGTTATTTGCCATACTTAGAAAAAAATCTCATTTGTTTGTCCAAAGGGTATTTTGGTCATTCTTGTTTGATTGCATGAAGCAATGCTGGAAACAGAACATATAAATGTCTTTTCCCATTGGGAATCGAGGGTTTTTTGGTTTAATTGGTGGTGTGGGCCCTCCTTGTTTCTCAATGGTGGCACTGATTAGGTGCCAGCTAAGCAAATCTGGTTCCAAAATTGGAGCCAGATCTGTCTTCTTAGACAGACCCATGATCTATGTGATCTAATGACATTTTAGTGAATTTACATACTCTTAAGTAAGGGTTCGAGCCCTCATCTCATGCAATCCTTTATAATATCCCACCCCCACCCAAAAGTCCCAGCCCCACCCACCAAAAACCCAAAAAAATTTTGAAGAAAAGAAACTGATTTGGGCGGGAAAAATCATTTTGGTAACTATATTTTACTTTTATTATGAAATAATATGAAAAAAATAATTTATGTAGACACATATGTTAACGGAAATCATGATAAAAGAGATTTAAACTACTGATCCTAAAAGGACTTTGAACCGTCTTGAATTGTGCATGCATAATAATAAAGTAATTTGAATTTCTTTATCATACTTTTTATTGGCATGTGTGTCCAATAGCGTGATTCTTTTTTATACATTTGCTTCATTGTGGGATTTATACATGTGTTTCATTGTGTGAAGATTGTGAGGTAAATTTGTCATTTTAACAAGAGTTAATGAGTGAAAATTGACAGAGAGCACGAATAGGACGAAACGTGATAATTAAAGAAAGGTTGATGACTTAGCATTGTGGAAAAAAAATTTAGACAAAATTGTGTAAAAGTTAAAAATTTTAATTAAGACATAAATATATATTGGCCAATAATTTTTTCAATTTCATCTTTGGGATAAACGACGACTCCTTCGTCTCCTTCTACCGTTTGACGTGTTAGATGACCTGCGTTCGCAGCAGATAACTTTTGCCATGCATGAATGTTAATAAATAAGCATCAATGGTATAGAAGTAGCGGGTAAATGCATTAATATTTTTAAATGTTCCAACTAAAATCGAGCCATCTCGAAGGAAATAAAAACGAAACAAGAACAGGGTAGGCTATCGTTCAACTAGTTTGTAGATCATTTACCATTCAGTTTCTCAAAAAGACGGCGATTTAATAGATGGATAGTTATTACTATAATTGGGTCTGGACGTGGTGTGCTTCGCTTATAGTTATGCAAGAACAAAATCAAACGAAAAATCTGTGGTCTTCTTCTTCTTTTAAGTTAATTACTGTTTTTTCCCCCTTCAAAGAATCAAACTAAAATCAAGATGTTCAGTTTTGGTTTGTTTGACTTGGTTATGGTTACATAATAATGTATTTCTTTTAAACTAAAAATAAGAATAATACTGTGTAGTTGAGCACCAATATATGATGAGTAATGCTCTACTTGCCTAGTGGTTTTCCAATTAGTTTACTGATTTATAATTAACATTAAAATATCTAAATTTTTAAATATTTAAATATCTTAATTGAAAGTTTTACCCTTCTTGTTAATAAACAACCACTAAACCAATTGGTGAACTAATACTGAAGTTTATCGTTACTCATATATGATACATGTGATCCAACTTAATTTAACTTATTATTTAATTTAATGTTATGTGAACTGGGGTGTTGAGTATGAGTAGTGTTATATAATATTACTTTTAAAAATATTTTAAGAATGATCTAATCGGATCACTAGTTGGTGTTGAGTATGAGTAGTGGTATGTAATATTACTCTAAAAAGTAAAAATAATTTAAGAATAGATAAAGGGAAAAAAAGTTACTAGTTGTAAATAAAGGAAAAATGAAGTTACTAGTTTAAAGAGGCGGCAACTCTGCTCTAAAGTTTGGGTTATAAAATCAGGACAGATACTAAAAGAAATACGGGGAATGCGGATGAGAAAGAAATGTTAATTTGGTATTTTAATTGTAGGAAATTAAATTGAAAATTAACCTCTTCTTTTTCTTTTTTAATATTTTCAGGATGGTAGGAGAGAGGAATTGAACTCTAACAAATAATGTGAAAACACGCTCATATACTACTAGACCACATAAGTCTTGGCAAATTCAAAATTAACTTCAATAAATACAAAATCAAATACTTTGTTCAGTTATATGGTTTGGATATTGGTTGTGAAGCAAAAACCATTTTTTCAAAAGTAAAATTACAATATTCATTTTAGTAGAACAAAAATTACAATATGCATTTTAGCAAAACACTGCATATAGACACAAGGTAAAAATCTAGAGCAATTTTAAGGGGACATTATTAAGTGACATTCTCATGTGCACATATTCATTGAGTGATAATTACATGGCTACTTTTTCATCATCCAATACAAATATGCTACCGATAAGAATATCACCTAATAATATCTCATTTTCATGTCCTCTTAGAATTTTTCAAAAATCTATGTAGGGAATCGAACATAACATAACTAAAACATGGAAAATTTTAATGACCGAACCTGACATGACCAGAACAAAGCGCTCAGTTTTGGTTTGATTTGATTTCATATAAAATTATCTTGTCTGACCATATTATATAATCATCTCTAGTAATTGTTAGCCCTTTCAAACTCACTCGTACTTAAATATTATCTACGTAATGTATACATTATTTTTATATACATATAAGAGAAATTATTACAGCAATCTAAGAAGCTGTCATTTGCATGTAAATATTAATTTAATTACGCATTATGCTACAGGTATTACGCATGGACTCGTTCTTAATTGACGTATCGACCGAAATGGATCTCTCAATGTGGAACCAAATTTTATGGATAAAACTCGTTTAGTTACAATTATTATGCACGAAAATGCCGAAATCATGGGGAAAATTTCAGGGTCAAAGGAAAGAGTAAACAGTAAATAATTGCTTTTCTTTTTCTGAAAATAAAATCTTTAATTAATAAATTTCATCCATTTTCTTCTGCCATGTAAAAACACGCGCAAAATTGCAGATTCTGTCAGTCTGTGAATTTTCTGATTCCCAAAGATTGAATATTCATTCTGCAATTTTTTGTGAGATTTATCAAATTTACACAGTCAAACCTCACAGATTTATATATTTACACAATTTTTTCTCACTCTGTCTCTTCCTCAACATCTGCCAAACGAGACGCACTGAGCGATCACATCAAGGCAATAAACCGCGACATTTAAGGATCGTTTTTCTGTTTCAGAAGCAATTGGATGCATATGCATAGTGATGTTGCAGATTCATACGTAATGTATTGTCATCTAGCTTTGATTTGATTGCTCTGCATGTACGTTTTACGCTCACTGGTATGCATCCGAGTTCTCTCAGTCTGCTGTTACTGAGCTTTCCTGTTATTCTTCTGATAAATTCATTTTCAATTCTTCGTTTCGGAACTGTTGAATTCGCTGTTTTATCTGGTGATCTATAGCTCCGGAAGTTTTGATCCGACTGCTCTGTTTTTTGGCTGATATCTGTGTTTTAGATTCTGAGGATCATTTCTGGAAAATATACTAAGATTTTATTTGAGATTAGTGTTTTAAATGGGGGACAAATATTTTTGCCGGTCTTTGATCCCAAATTTTTGCAGTTTCGATTACGTTGATGTGAGATTTCTAGCCTTTTATGCTTAATTCTTATACTTGATTAAAACTATTATTTTGATGATAAATTATGTCGTGATTGAGAATGCAAGTTTGAAAGTACTTTGTGTCTTCTATTCAATCCTTGATTTCTCCATAGAACAGAGTATTAAATTATTCGCCAAAGACAAGATTGAGTTCTTTTTTTTTTTTTATTTACGGTTTCATATTCAACAGTTGTGAGAGTACAGTTGATGGAATCCAGTTGAAGACGTTGTTGATCGTTGTTCGAACTTTTGGTGCTACTCAGGGTTCTTCAGTCCAGCCATTTATCAGTATATTTAGGAGGCAAATTGTTGAATTGATCAGAGCAGAGAGAAGTTCGATTGATGAGAATTTTTTTATACAAGTTGGAGTGATGGGGTACGGGACTTCGGAGAAGAAATGGGTGTTTCCGCTTGTTATAAGTTCATTACTGTGTGTTTTCCTTCTGGCTAATTCCTTCAATATGGGGCTTGTCTCCTCTTTGCACACGATCAATTCTATCTTCTCAATCTTCCCTGCCCATGCTGTGTCGAAGCAGACTAGCCTTTACTTTGAGGCAAATGTTACCCAAGCTCCAAGCCCTCCTCCTTGTCCTCCCAATCCCAAGTTTGCTTACTTGATTTCTGGGTCGAAAGGTGATCTCGACAAGCTTTGGAGGACACTTCATGCAATGTATCATCCATGGAATTATTATGTTGTCCATTTGGATCTTGAATCTCCGTTAGAGGAGAGAGAGGAACTTGTTACCCGAGTCGAGAACAATACCATCTTTGCCAAGGTAGGGAATGTGTATGTGAATACCAAAGCGAATATGGTCACTTACCGAGGGCCAACTATGGTATCTAATACCCTTCATGCCTGCGCCATTCTTCTAAGGAAACATAAGGATTGGGACTGGTTTATTAACCTCAGCGCTTCGGATTATCCCCTGGTGACTCAGGATGGTGAGCTTTCCAATTGTTTTGCTGTCATATACCTTTTAGTTTAGGGCTTTGCCACCCCCTTTTCTCGTCTATCTTTCAACGTTACTAACATTTCTTTTTTAACATAGCCAGTTTATGATTGCAGATCTTATTCACGCATTTTCCAATCTAAGCCGAAATCTGAATTTCATGGAGCACACAAGCAATCTAGGATGGAAAGCGTAAGTTATGCGGGTCTGTTCTGTTTGGTCATGGACGGTTTCCATAAGATTTGAAACCATTAACTCCTAAAAATAGTTTTGGTTTTATTTTTTGTTTGTTTATTTACTTATCGCAGGGTTGGAAGGGGGATGCCATTGATGATAGACCCTGGACTCTACCAAAATAACAAGTCTGACATATTTTGGGTCAATCCAGGGAGAACATTACCCACAGCATTCAAATTGTTTACTGGTCAGTTGACGCATCTGATTTTACTTCTTGATACCTTTAAAAACATTCATTTGCGGATCACATAAATTATCAACTCATAAGGTATTTAATTTGATCTGCAGAGTAGCATTAAGTTCCTTCCCAATTCTTCTACTTCATGGCATTTCATTCCATGCCTGCAGGTTCGGCTTGGATGATCCTAACGCGTCAATTTGTGGAATACTGCATATGGGGTTGGGATAATCTTCCAAGAACTCTACTCATGTATTACACAAATTTCGTCTCTTCCCCAGAAGGCTATTTCCAGACAGTTATCTGCAATGCTCCAGAATTCATGCCGACTGTTCTCAACCACGACATGCACTATATTGCTTGGGATGTTCCTCCGCAACAACATCCCCATACCCTCACCCTCAACGATACAGCAAGAATGATAGACAGTGGTGCAGCATTTGCACGCAAATTCAAGAGAAACACGCGTATATTAGACAAAATTGACAGAGAGTTGCTTGGTCGAAGGAATGGAAGTTTCACACCTGGTGGATGGTGTAAAGGCAAGCCCAGGTGCTCGAGGGTAGGTAATCCCACCGAACTCAGACCAAGTAGAGGTGCCATGAGGCTTCAGCATCTTATAAATAAACTGCTTGCAGCAACCAGAATTCAACATCCGTGTAGTTAGATCGGTACAATTTCTTTCTTGAGCGTCCCTGGATAAAAATTGTCGGAACCCCACATTTGCTTCAGGAGCTTCAAGAATAATGAGTTTTTAAGAGTATTGCATCAGGGTAGAAGTTGTTCTACTCACCGCATTTTGGTAGGTTAATAGTAATGCAGATATCAAAACCAAAGATACAGGTTAGCCAGGATGATCTTATGGTTTGTTACCTGCATACTGGCATTACTCTTCCCTTTCGGTACAATGATCATTTGATTGTACCTGAATTTGCAGTTTATAGATGTACAAAAATTTCTCAACTCCCATATAGCATACTCGACACATTAGAATTTACAGGAGAATAGAGACTTCGAACCTTTAGCTGGCCAATTACTGACATTCAGCCCGAGCTTCAGTTCGAGAATGTCAATTATATGGCATACAGTGAAATACCATCTTCGTGATGGAATTAGCTGCAACTATTTCCAAGAAAAACTATAGCAGACGAGGATGACAACCATATCACCAAGGATTGCTCATAGAAATTCACCCCAAGCATTACTTGATCAGAAGACCATCCTCATGTTCAAGTAATGTTACACGTTACAATCACGTCAGTGCTGAGGAAGTCCGCATTATTGCCGCCCAGTCACTTGATGAGGTGAGTTCATCTCGAAGCCAGAGGAAGTCAGAACCAAAGACTCCGAGATAGTCTCTCCTCATTAAGAAGAGATGGGCCATTACCATGAAGTAACTTCTCTTCATTAGATGGTCATACCAAGGAGGACGGAACTGTAGTCTGTATACTCAAATTGGAAACTCACAGTTGATAGCAAATAGAAATGCTTGTTTCTCAACGATCAACAGTTCTAAGATTGACATCCCTATACTTGACTGGACAAGAACCGCAGCATTAATTTCAAACCATCATCCTGCTCGGTTAGAAAGGAACAATTTATCTGAAGATAACATATTTCTCTATGAAATTATTCAGCATTGTAAAGAAGTAACGAATATATAACCAAATTTCACTGAAGTAACGAATATATAACCAAATGTCACTCTTCCAGTTAAATTCCCTCCGCTAAGAACCAATAGCAAAAATTTGTTTCTGTTGATATCAGTTTTGTTGGTATAACCTTGTATAAGGCAGAAGCTACTAGATATAAGCTCCTCTGTGCAGTAATTGTGTCCTTTGACTTTCAGCTGCCTCGTTGAAATCAGCATTTTTATGCTTCTCAAAGTATCCAAATCAAACCATCTCCAAAAGCTTAATATTTCCCATGGAATTTGCTGCAACTAAGCTGGTCGACTGACCACGCCAGCAGACACAAGAGATAAATTGTGCAGTGTCATCCGTGTCATCAACAGAAAGTGAACCCATGCCACTAAATTTAAATGACAATGCAGGCATGGGAAAAGCTTTGTGGTAGATGAAAACCTGTACAGCGATGGAGAATATTTAGCATAGATAAACGAAAAATCAGGTTATTCTTTAAATGTTAAGGGTTTTTTTTTTACCCAACAAAAGGAGCACTTGAAAATTGACAATTTTCTTCATATCTTTACAATAAAATTAAATTAAATAAAAATTAAAGTGTCCAAGCTGAAGTAGCATGATAGATCTTACAACGCATTTATTGAACATAACTGTTCTTATAAATTTTACACAAAAAGAGAGAAAACAGAACTAACATTTTCGAGTTCGAGCCTTGGAAAAATAAATGGAAATTAAGCAGCAATGAACAGTTCAAATATTACCAATAACAAATACAGAAAAAGCAAAGGACCATGAGGTATGAAAATATAGTCATGATAAAGTCATCATGCCAATCTTTCCGAATAAACAGAATCCTCAGCTTCATCTTTAACCATATTACTTAACAGATTAGCATTTGAAACATAGTCATAGATGGTGCCTTAGTGGCTTTATTGGACCTTAAATGATGCTTTGCATGTCACATTTTTTAAAGGTTACGATTAAGAGTGCCATAGTTATCCAAAGAGATATATTAACCTAAAATATTAGTCATAATCTTCTTTTGCATCATTCATACTTCATAGTAATAACCACACTTAGATGAGAATAGACACAGCTTAAAGAAAAGTAGAGAGAGAGAGAATTCTTGATCATGACGGGGAAAGCAGAATTTTTCCATTGCTTTTGAGGACAGCCTTCTATCAGCGGTTAAAATTCCAACTAGAAGTTCTAGCATTCACAAATATCCTTCCCGTCACATTTCCGTGTCAAAAAAGAAATGCAGTCATCAGCTCAATAGTCGCCTTGTGTTTTTTTTTTTTTTTTTTTGGGGTGGGAAGTCTAGCAAAGGGATAATACAGTAACGATCACTCTATATACTGTGAAGGAAGTAATTTCAGTGTCAAAGCCCATAAGGCAGCGAAAAGGCAAGATTGTTGTTCAGCCACATCGAATTTGCATCCCTATGTATATGAAGTTCTAGATTTTTTCAGGATACAGGTATACACTTCAAGAATATCCTATTTTCTAGTGTGTTCTAGCATTGGCATTGGAGGGTTCTAGGGAATGCACATCCCAAAACACCTGTTTCCAACTTTAGGTCTCCATACTTGCATCATCTATGAGGTAACAGCTGTACCATGTGAAAATCACTTTGATTTTCTTACTTCTTTATTTCTTATTATTACTACTCGGAACCCGCAGGGGAAGGATAGAGATCTTTCCTAAGCTGGCATCATGTTTCTCTTAGACCACACAACAACTCCAAGCAGTGACTTGACAATAATAATAACAAAGTAAGAAAACAATATGAGGGTAAACGGTCAAAAAGATTAGTGATAAACTGAAAACAGATACCTCATTTGTTTCTGAGCCAGTAGCAATATAACCTTCGGATACAGATAAGCCAACAAAATTCTGAAACAAAATAACTTCTATCATCAGATGCAAGGTAAGGTACGACCAAAAATGGAAGTTAATTGGTAGAAATCACGGGAGAAGAACACTGGCTTAGCCAGATAGCTCAACTTGAAAATCATAAAGAAGTTTCTTACCCCATGTTAGTTTTCAATTCTTGTTTTGAAATAAAGATGAAATAAGTGGAGATGAGTAGGGGAGAAACGACCATTCCTTGTGGGTACAGAAAATGTGGATGAAAATTGTTTAACCGATTTACGCTTTTAATTGGTTTTGCACGAAGCAGAAAAGAACAACATACCTTTACATTAAGGTGACCTGTAAATGATTGGAGAGGATGATCTAGAACTCTTGATGTGCACATTGACAAATCCCAAAGCTTTAATGTGCTATCCGTTGACGCAGAAACAAGAGTACATGAATCCATGAACTTCACATAGCTGACAGTTTTATTATGCCCAACTAAAGTGAGCAAAGGCATCTTTGAGTTGCGTAGGTCGTAATAATATATTCTATGGTCTGCTGAACCAAAAACCAGGGAATGGCCCTTATCTCTGGGAAACTGAACACAGCAAACATTAGCCTTTGTTCTAATGGTACCAACACTTACTCCCTGCAGTAGTAACCAACGTAAGAGAAACAACTATTACTTGCTGAATGTTTAATCTACACAGATAACTAGATGACTGTGATACGTTTAATTTCAAAGATGACACCCATGAAGTGAAAATAGAATTTGCCTGATTGATATTCCAGAGCTTAACAGAGCCATCATCACTCCCACTGGCCAGCATTGTTGGATCTGTGACTGAGAAGTCGACAGACCAGACACGCCGTTCATGTTCTCTCATTTCCATGAATATCTGGCTTCTTGCGACGTCCCATATCTGAATGATATCCCATGTAAATAGTTGGTTGTGAAGATGGAATAAAAGTACACACAGTACTTAGGGTTGACCTACCTGCACTAAGCCGTCAAAGTTGCTTGAAGCGATCTGGCTCTTGATATATCCGTTCCAACATATGTTACTAAGCTTTGACCTACTAGCCATTTCCACCACAGGATAATGAATATCACGATTTTCAAATAGTGAATTGCATTCAAAAACTTTGATCTTCTTGTTCACACCAGCAGTTGCAAAAAATTCACCATCGCGGTCAAAACTCAATGAGCATACGAGGTTGGATGAATTTAAAAGTTCCCCTTGCTTCAACTCAGCCTTCACTTTTAACTTACTGAATGCAACATACTTGGATAATCCCTCTAGAAACGTATCTACCCAGCTACCTTGCCTGTACTCACTATACTGCTCTTTGACTAATAGATTACTAACAGAACTTCTTTCCTTAAATGAGGCAGATCCCCTCACATTGCTCCCATCCTGAGAATGTCTGGTCAGTGGTCTGGCTGCACTGCGTCTTGTCAAAAAGTAAGCTGATTCCAATTTTCTGAAATTCTTCATCAGCCGAGAACTTTTGGAGACAACACTTCCTTCTTGTCCGGAAGGCATCTCTGATGTCTGTTGCTCATCTGCTGGCTCATCAGATTCTTCTGTGTCATTGTTATGAAGCCCCTCCTTCGGTCGCTTTCTATAAACTGAGCTACCAGAATCCTTATCATCAATAATATGCATAGTGTCGGAGCCAGAAGTTGAATTCTTCCCCAACTCTAAACTTGAGCCTTCTTTTGCCTTGAGAGCCACCTGCAGGTTTGCGACTTCTTCTATATCAGAAGATATGATGGACATTCTCTCATGCAAGCTATCTGCGGCATCCTGTTTCCTTTGTTGCACCAGTAGAAGAAATTCCAACAATAATTCCTGGTCTTCTATTTTTTCTCTAAGCTCGATTGCATCTTGACGTTCTTCTATGCTGACTCTTGGTTCATTTAAAAAATCACTTTGCAACAGCTCACTGTCACGCATAGCAAGAGTTAACATAAGGAAGGGAATGGAATACTTTATCAAAGAAATTATTTCCCAAAAATTTGTAAAGCCCATCTTGCAGCTTCAAGAAGAATCACCCCTAGGGGTGGCTGAGGTGGGCTTGGGTTCCCCAAGCAGCTACCGAGAAGCAAATATAAATGAAATTATCTAATTTAACAATACGTAATAGTGTGTGCGTCCAAAGTCAATCTCAGAGTGTTCCCATAAAAAGTTATTGTATTTGATCAAATATATGCAAACAGTACAATAAAACAGCCAAAACAACCATAACAATTTTATAACACAAGCTATAGCTGACTTCCAGAAAGATCAACCTCTTGGAACCCATCCATGTTCATGAGAATGCTCACGAGCTAAGCTATGGGGTCCAAGGCTTAGGAAGCATCATAACATATCGGTGTGAATCTTTTGAAAGTAACTTCTACACTATTGAAGTTGATGGCTGAAGAAAAACACATAAGCTGGTAGAGTAGAAAAGAAGAGATGTTCGCTAAGGCAAGTGGTGGGAATGCAGCACAAATACCAACTGAAATTGTAAAAATGCTTAGAAACGTAAGAGCAAAAACTTGCCTCATTTTAGGCCGGCCACTTGGCTCAGGATGCAGCAACCATAAGCAAAATGAAGCCTCTTTAGGCCACTTCAGTAGCAAGTCAGGTGGAAGGACGCGGTGTTTCAGACTTGCCATAGTTGTGATTTTTGTTTCTAGTGAGCTAAACGTGCAGAATAGCTAATAATAGTTATCAACTACATCAGTAAGATGTTAGAAACTCATCCCAGTCAATGGAACACACAACAATTCTAATACTCCCTCCGTTCAAATTAAATAAGCTTTTTTGCTTTTTTCACGAAGATTGAGGAAAATTATTGGGAAAGTAAATTTTACAAATGGTTTCTCTAATCTACCCTTAATTAATGAGTACAAAATGAAAATAATAGTTATTACTAGTTAAACTAGATAAAGTTACTATGGTAAATGAGTGAAAAAAATACTTCTGACCAATCTATATAATTCAGACGAGAAAAAGGAAAGATGGCCTATATAAATTGGGATGGAGGGAGTATAATGTTACTTACTTCAAAAAGCAGGACACCAAGCTGATAAATGTCTGAAGCAAAAGAATTTGTACTCCCAGCAACTTCTTCTGGACTGCAGTACCAACTGGATTCCAGAAGCAATATTTGTCTCCTTAGGAAATAATGCTTCTTATCTTTGGTCTCATTGTAGTGGGCTTCTGTGACATACATGCCCTGACCTGAACATAATTGCAAGCAACTGATCAAAATCATTTGTGCAACTGATCAAAATCGTTTGTGAAGCAACATTATTATAGATATCATATCTATCTATAATGCGAGTGAATGCTAAATCCAAATATAAATTTGAAAATAAATCTAGAAAAATACATTGAACAACTTTAGGTTCAAAAGTATGGTATATCACAAGGTGATGTGATATTCAAGAGTACATTAAAAAAAAAAATAAGAAAATGCTTAAAATTTTGCTTCCTTCTTGCAAATCAAATTAGATATACATTAGGGTTGTGTTCTATACTTCTTTTTAACATCAACATCACCTTATCTCCATCTGTGTGATTACTGTTTTATTTCCTCTATCTTTTGCCAACGATCTCTTTTACTGAACTTAAATTGATAGTAAATGATAGATAGCATTCAATGTCTTGGTAAACACATTTAAGATTCCTGATGCACAATCTCTTATATCTTAGACGGAAGGTCCCAGGTTTGATAGTAAACATTGAGGTTTTGAGCAAAAACCATCCAGAGCAGATCTCCCCGTCCTTCATCCTGTACTTGGTTTTCTACAGATGTGACTGGCTTAATTATATACTAGTCCATGAAGGTAAAAAAGAACCAATGGTGCGAGTGTGCATGATAAAGAAAAGGTAATGATGGACCTTTAAAGTCGGCTGTTTGACTGTTGGAACCGTGTTCAGGAAAATCTGAAACCATGTCGAGAAAAGAAGCAAACTCTATGAACGATACACGCTTAAATGAGGAAATGGTAAAGCATGAGGGCCGCACATTGCCAACGACAATTCCTTGAGAATGTGCCGTGTTAACAAAATCCACAATTTGAGAAAATAAGTGAAGGCATTCAAGAGCATCCACTTTTCTTTCTTGATCATCCAACCATTGTCTCAAACTAACATCACCGGAATGCTTGGTGTGGTCTATGAGGCACACAGTTGACGTATCTTCAGAGTCCCTAACTTGCGTCCTATGGAGGGTGGTGTGTGGCCAGAGACTTCTTTCCCTCCTTTTTGTTCCAGATATGAACTCAGACTCTTGGATTGTATTGTCACCGAAGGACCTGATACTACTTGAATGAAGAATTCTAGAATTTCTATCAAAGACGGATGAGGAATTCAATTCTCTAGAGCTATTAGACCTCTGCCAACCAGACTTTGATGAGTCTTCCATTATAGTCCGCCTACTCGTATACCTAGACCTCCACTACCATCCACATATTGATAATTTAATATTCGAAAATGAAGCATGTATGGAGATAGGGTTGTACAATGTAACAGTCCCGTGCCTCTTAACCGTTTCTTGCATCCCCACTGCACTCTTGAATGAAAACCACTATACTCTCAAAACAACAAAACATTTACTTCAGCATGCCAGAAAATCTCCCCACTTCATCAAGACAATATAGTTATTGATCAAACAACTGCTTCAGATAAACAAAAAGAACTTATAACACCTTAAAGATGTTAGTCACGAGATAACACTTAGCAAATTCACTAGATTATTAACCAGCCAAGAAAAACTGGAAACTGAGAAACCCACGGTGATAATCAATTCAAACCTGCAGAAACACATAGAATACTTGTATGCATATGTGGCTAGGAAATAGACGGCCACCAGCCAGCAGCACCAATTATCAGCGTGAAAGCAGATATTGACTTGATAATGGGGAAACCATACTCTGAAACCTTCGCTCACACAGACACGGGCAAAAGAGCCTCATGTTTTTGTTCTCCCAAAGGGAAATACCACAGCCTCACCAACTTCTTAAACCCCCAGGGGCAGAGGAGGGGGAAAAATACCGATAAAAGTTCAGTACCGTACCCGTGATACGTTTATAGTATCATCTCAAGAAACATGAAGAGATTCTGCGCCGATAAGTAGCAAATTTTCCTGTTTTCAGTAATTCCTCCTTCCGTTGCAATAATAATACGCGTCGCACTGTCTACGTATAAGCATGTGGGTCATTCACATCCTCGAATTCAAAGGGCTGCCCTACCGCCCTTACAAATTCAGAACGAAGCACAGGAAATTATCAGTATTTTATCCATTTGTGGTCCAGAAAAATTCTCCAAATTCCAATGAACAGCCGCAGAACTCACAAGAGTTCAAAGTTGCATTATTTATTTATGGACCATAAACGTGTTTAGTCCAACTAATAATAATATATAATAAGTATTTTAAAATACTGCCTCATCTCAAAAAATGAGTTCAATTTTTTTTTTTTCGTCAGTCTCAATATATAGTCTAGTTTTTTTTTTAAAAAATAGTTCAAATATCAGTTATCTTATATAGTAGAAAAAGTTTTAGTTCTCCAATAGTACTCAACACTCTGACAATCAAGAATTTAGATATGAGATTCGAGGCCCAAATTAAATAACAAATTGGGACACTTAAATTCACATGTTAATTTTTAATTGACTAAGAGCACTGAATTTGAATTCAGTACTTTTAGAATTCCAGAACTTTTTCTAATACCCATATTAAAAAATATATAGAATTATAAAAGTAGAATAATTAATAAATGAAAATATATAATACGAAAATGATGTTAAAATTTACTTTTCAATTATTATTAAATAATTTTTTCTTAATTTATACATAAAGGAGAATAGAATTATCTTTGAGACGGAAATAGTAATTATTATGAGAAAAGAACAGGACCTTCAAGCCGTCATCATCCTCGAATGTCACCTCTGCAAAAGAATATTGGGGATTCCATCAATTACTCGTTATTACAATTAAAAAAATATATCAAATCAATAATTTTACGTTTATGACATTCTAAACTGGATTACTATTACAAATGAAACATAAATTTGAGTTAGAATGGTCGGATCGGATGTATCACTTCTAGTTGACATTAGTGATTGAACACTTTTCTCCCTGAAAACATATTGAACAAATTTTTTCAAGGGTTAATTTCACAAATTGTCTCAAATCTTTGAGTTAAAAATCAGTTGAGTCTCCAACCTTTTATAAATTCGCATGATAAGTCTTTTTATCACCATTCAATGAACTTTTTATATAAATGACTATTATACCCTTAATTTTTTAATTTTAAAAATAAAATATTTAAAAATATTAAAAAATTTTAAAAAGGGAAAAACCCGCCCCGCCCCCGCTAATGAAGCTGCCATTTCTGGTAGCAAAAATAGGGGTATGAATCCCCTTTCCTGCCCTCCCTCTCGTGAAGCTGCCGTTTCCAATAGGAAAAATGCAGGTGTGAATCCCCTCTTTCCAGCAGTATTTTTATTCTTGGAAACGGCAATCAATAGCAGAAATTAGGAGATGCTGTCGGAAAGGGGCGATTCACCCCCAATTTCTACCGCAGGAAACGATAGCTGCAGAAATTGGGTTTTGGCAACATTTTTGCTGCTGAAAAGGGCCGTTTCCAGCAACTTCATGAGGGGAGGGGAGGGGAGGGTTTTTCCTCTTTTTTTTTAATTTTTTTATTATTTTTAAATTTTTTTTTCAAATGAAAAAGTTGAGGTTGTCAAAAAAATTAAAAAGTTGGTAACTCAATCTATTCTTAACTTAAATGTTGTGGACGATTTTTGAAATTAAACCTTTTTTACAACATTGATTGTGTTAAACAACTTTCCGAGTTTTCCAGTTAGACGAAATTCCCCTTTCTTCAATAATTTCTTTTGTCTTGCCGTCAAATGTCGCTCTACTCTTACCTTTTTTGCTCTTGAACATTGGCATACTTTCTAGCTCTAGAGGTAGTGATATTAAAGATTTGGAAAATATATTCACACTACCATTTTTATTAAATGCACTACATTTTTATTGTATTGAAAATCTTAAATTTTATTCTTATAACATTATAATTCTTAATATCTTTTGTTTCATTATTTCGAGCGATTATTCAAGAAATAGATCTTCTTGTTTTTAATGATAAATTTCATTCAAAAAATTTTGATAATATATAGTTTAGAATCATGAGAAAACTTATGGTTTTACTTTATATTTTCCACTATTTTACTTGTTTAAAATATTTAGTATTTCTTTCAACGGAATTTTTGCCGGATAAATATCATTGTACACAAGATGTAATAAATATTAAAAATTATATATATAACTATGACGTAAAAAAGTTAATGACCTAAATATGAAAATTTATGAAGTTAAAGGATCTTAAATACAATTGATGTGTAGTGTAGTAAATAAATTTTGTAATGTGAAATATAATCACCTTTTCAGACCGATAGGGAAAGGCATGAAATGATTTGACACCATATAGTGATAGTTGTATCCAATGTGGGTTGCACGTTATTTTGAGAATCCTTCTTTTTCCATTTTATCTAAATATATATATTTAATAAAATATTTGAAAAATAAAATGTGATAAACAAAAAATTAAAATAAAATTAGATCCAAGGAATGTGCACAAAAATGAAATTGACTAATAACTATTTTTTATTAGGTTATGATAATTATAGTTAGATAAAGTATGAATGACTTCCATTTAATTTGAATTCACATTTTATTTGTACTAGCCTATACGTTAGGATGCTTTATAAGAATTATAGTAAGAATAAAACGGATAAACAAAAGTTATAAAAAAAATGGTAAACAAAAATTAAGAATAATGCTAAAACACCATGTAACATCATGATTATATATATATATATATATAAAATAAAAAGAACTAAGTCTCTTGTTATCAAAATTGATTGCATTATATTAAATAACCGATTAATATATATATATACACACACATAAACTTTCATACATACATACATACGTATAATGATAATTAATAATTAATGACATTTTTGGAAATTGAAAAAAGGTAGGGACAGAGGTGGAAAATGAATATTATACACTCATGCCTTATATTATACAGTAGTGATATATAGGCATGTGACACGCCTTAAAACTAGGGTTGGGTATCAGATCCGAAAACCCGAAAAGCCGACCCATCCGACCCACTATGGTCGGGTTGAGTCGTATCAAAAAGGTGAAGGGGTCGGGTCTCGGGTGGAAAATGCGAATCCGACTCGGCTTACAGGTTGAGTGGGCACAACCCGCTTAACCCAACCGGAGTTACCCGCTCGGATTCAACCCAATATTTTTTTCCGGTATAAAATCGTGTCTGTTTTGGCTCTTTTCCAAATTCTAATTGACAATTTCACACAAAATAAAAAGAGGCTAAAACTAAGCTATTTGACAATTCCTCAAATTCACAACACATTCAGGAACCCTAAACCCTAAAATTCAATTTTCCTCCATTGTTGGTCTGTTGCTATTGCCGCCTTCTCCTTCAAAGTCCAATCCGCTGCCACTGTAGCTACCACTACTGCAATTATGATTTGTGGGGAAACTTTGGATTTACTTTTCTCAAATTCTCCAACTTGTAAGAGTTTAGTGTGAGCTATTGGTGCTGGAGTCCACCTTTGGATTTAATTTTCTTTCTTTGTCAATTGCAATTATGATTTGTGGGGAAACTTTGGATTTACTTTTCTCAAATTCTCCAACTTGTAAGAGTTTAGTGTAGAAACTAGGTTTTTTTGTTCTGATTGATCTTCTACAATATAGGGATTGTTTGAAGCTCTTTAAATTTTTACTTTATAAAGTGAATTTATAAATAATTGAAATGAGTGGTGGAGATTTAATTAAAGTTTGAAATGTATGACGATTGTTGAGTAGTTGTCAAATTAATAGTCAAATCATGGTAGGTGAATTTATAAAAAGAAAATTTAAAAAGTATCAAACAAGGCCGTAGTCAATGATTTTGGGCCTGTTGCGATGGGTTTTAAATTTTTTGGGCCTCTCAAATGATTTTTGATTAGGTTTTATCTCCCTCCTTGGTCTGCACAAACTGTCAACCCCACTCAACCGAGTTGACTCGGGTTGAGTCAGGTTTCAGAACTGACCTGCATTAGCTCAGTTCCAAAATCTAAAACCCGATGCCTAGCCCTACTTAAAACACACTACTTGATTGTGGTTTTCAATGTAATGTGACTTAATGTATGTCACGTGATTATATAACACTATAAAGTGTCATACTATATTGTATCAAATTAGAACTCAGGAAAAGACCCTGGCCTAATGTCAATACATGAGCTATTTGAGTACAGAAGTGGTGTCTCTACCATGGAATTCAATATCATTAACCATTATACGAGCCATTGCCATTTTTAGAGGAATTATCCTATTCATCGCAAGTTGTACTTGATTTTTTAAAAACTGATACCTGAAAAGTTATTTTTTAAAAGAATGCAAGATTAAAAGTTCAGAAAACAATATGAATCTATATGTAAAATTATTTAATAATGAACGAATATGTGATTGAAAATAAATTTGCGTGAGGAAAAATGATATCTCAAATATCTCGTGCCTGAGATATTAGCAGAAGTAGTCAACGGTGAAAAACACCCTCAAGTTAAAACAAATTTACACAAACACCCATTCATTCCTGTCCCTTTGTCTGCTCTCATCGACACCCATACTGTTCTTTCTCATTGACAAACCCGAGCAGCAATGGCGTTCGGTCGTGTATCTGTACATCCATCGGTGCTGAGTTTAGCACCCCTTCAGCCAATTCGAATTGGTCTACAATGAATTTTATCCACTTCAATTATGGGTTGTGAAGTTGGATGTTGAATCTGAAATTCAAAGATTCGAGTTTTCTTTTTGTTTTTCGGAGTTCACTACTTCTGAGTGTTTAATTGAGCATTATGAGTTTTCCCTTTGTTCCCTTTGTTCTTCGGCGTTCCCTTTGTCTAATTAACGAGCATTTACCGGCTAGATGTCTGGGTATCTCACACCATGTTCTACCACCCGACGTACTCTGCCAGCAGTGGTTGCCGCATCGCCGGCCACTAGCCTAGCCGGGAATTGCAGCTAGAGGGGACATGAGGGTTTTTCTTTTTTTTTTTTTTTTAGGTGGGGGTGGAGATTTGTTGTCTGACATTCTGAATCAGAAGAGAAGGATCGTTTTTATTTTTTTATTTTTTTTGCTGGGTAAGGGTGGTTGGGCAATATCTCATGAGATATCTTTTCGGAGATAAATCTTCGAATAATATCTTTCGGGACATTTACCACTACTCCTGAGTGAGAATTGATTTTTAAAAAGAGTAGTGATACCGATACTATGATATTTTGCCCGAAGAAAAACCCCAGACGATATCTCGATATAAATTGTGCCCCACCACACACACCCACTTCCCAAACCCCACAAAAATTGGATCATGCATTCAGAGTTTCAGAAATTCCCATCCCTCCTACCGAACAACGCTTCTCATCAACCCAGACCTTAAACTCCAGTAGTCCCATCTGGAGAAGAATTCCGGTGTGTTTTCCGGCTACAGACGTGTGCTCTTCCGATCTGTCCAAGTCCAGCGAGAAAGAAGAATGTCCTCTCATATTTTTATTCTAGTCTTGGCCATGGAACAACATTGCATTGTTTGGATCAAAACAACCAATTTCTTCATACATTTTTCCAGGCTTTATACGTCAAACTTTAAGAACATGATAATATAGGAATGGAAGGGGGAGAGAGAAAAATAAATTTAAATTAAATTAAAATTTATACCAGATTTCAGTGAATAAAGGAGACGCCCACTATTTGGGCTCGTTCTCTTCGACGAACACAATCGGGTCAACTCGCCGGCCACTCAGCTACGCCAATGTACCCTCGCCGCTTGAAATTCCCTTCAGTCTTGCCTCGAGCTCTCTCCTTCCGACAGTAGAGCTCGAGTTTGGGCTATCCGTCTGCTCGTATGACCACCGGAATCTGTCCGACGCTGTCGATTCTAACTCGCCACCTATGCTCAGGTTCATCAGCTGGTGCACCTCACTTGGCTGACTCGTGCATGATGGAGTATAGTGTCGGTAAGCACCAGAAGCCATGCCATATCCTTGATCTATTCAAGGCAAATACGTTCAAAATTTACTTCCAAAAATGGAAACCCTAAATAGAGATTCAAAGAAATTACCAGGAGGCAGCAACCGGGATTCTGCCAACTGTTGATGCTAGTGTATTCCGGTGAAGAAGCCTAGATCCCAGGGAGAAGAACTCGTTTAATTTGAGGGGAGAGTGAAGGAAGGGGTTGAGTGTTATTTTCTTTTAATTTGAGAGATTTTCAGTCCTTTGGCAGATTTGGGTATTTTCTCAGGTGCGAGATGTTTGTACACCTATCATTTTTCTTTAAAAAATCAAAATTATACCAACCCTAGTTCAAAGAATTTATAAAATTCCATATATAATTTTAAGTGTCATCGAATTACGATTTTATTGAATTAATTTTAAAATCAAGAATCCATAGATAAGATCACTATAGATTTCACAAAATCCTGCCATATTAAAAAATTATTGATTTCCACGAGAGATTAACAAATGAGATTAATGTTCCATATTTATACTTGCTATTTTGAAAGAGTGATACTATTTATTTAAACTGAAGACCTAGTTTGGAAGATGTGTAGATTATACATAAATATATGAGATCTTTATTTATTCAATAACCAATAAAGAATTGCTAACTAGACTGAAGACCGGACTCTATTCTAGATAAATAACATTATTCATTTCAAAATGGCAAAACATATTGATACCGCCATTTTTTATAAATACACTACGTTTTAATTATATCAATAATTCCTAAACATTATTTACTTTTACATTTATATCCTTCCTCACGTTTTTGTTATATTCTACTTTCGTGCCCTTTTACATATTAGTACTTCTTGTTTTAAACAATGATTTTTGTTCAAATTTTCCGTTATCATACTTTCAAATTATCAATAAAAATAAATAATTTTACTTAATTATTTCTTATAATTTACTAATTTAATATATGTGAGTTGCTTTCTTAACTAAATTTTTGCATAGAGAGCTTCATCAAATACTAAATATGTTTTTACACCAAAAAAAATAATAAATATGCTAGTTAATGAAATTTTGAGAATAAAAATGTGATAAAAAAAAGTTAGGAACATAAATACTATAATTAGTAAAAGATAAGGTTTTACAATGCAAACTAAATTGTGGTACAAAAAAAATGTCATGTCAATATGATACCCTTTCGAAATATTTATTACCAACTAAAATGTACATTCCATCACAGTGTGTGTGTATATATATGGGTAAATTGTGGCTAAGATCCCCATCCTTTGTATTTATTTGCACTCTCATCTAAATACATATATTTCATCATTAAAATATTATGGTCCGTTTGACAACTATTTAGAATATTATTATTATTGAGATTATATTTTGAATTCATGTCACGTGAGTAGAAATGTGACACATGCACATAGAAATATAATACATGTGCATAAAGATAAAATTTCAAATTAAGATATTCACATAACTATTTTTTCATTATACGCACATGACACTTTTATATATCCTTATTAATGCGAATATCAAATTTAGTTTCAATTATAATAAGATTCCATATAAATGGTTGCAGACAGACCTTAATATTTTAAAATTTAATGATTAAATATATGCATGAGGATGAGAGTGCAAATAAATACAAATGTTGGATACTTATTTATTTAGATTTAAAGGTTGGGGAAAAGTGTAAATAAATCATGTTCGCCTATAAATCATCACAAAAAGTAGTCCTGCTCTCAATTTTTCTACAAAAACGCTAGGGGTCCCGATCTACTCATATATATATATATATGGTGCTATACATTTAGTGCTAAATCATGTTCACCTCAAAAAGAGCTATAAAATTATAGAAAATAATATAATTTCAGAAATGACACTGTAAATGGTGTCAGATGTTTGTGTGGAGTATATCTAGAGAAGTCACATCAGTCATATTATTCACGTTAATCCGCTGCCAAATGATACAATGCATTCAAATACACACTACATATACATCTAATAGTATTCATGATGCCAAGCCTCTACGATTGTATCATTTGCCCTAAGTTATTGTCAATATAAACCACTTGCGAAACACATGCACAAGTTGAGAAGATGCCTTTTGAGTCACACTCCAAGATAAGTTGGTAACTCCTGTGAATGGCAAAAAAAAAAAAGGGAAAGTGCATTATCCCTTGTATTAAATTTCGTGCAATTAATTAATTAGAGACTAATTAGTGGGTTCACCAACAAACGTGAACAGGAAGCGCATGTTTAGATAATAATTAATAATTATTATTATTAAACACTATGAAAAATACATAAAACACGCAACTGTTTCTACAAAGGAAAGCACAGGTCGAAGCGAAGAAATCACTAATTGAAATCTTTATCCCAGTAAAAAGATTATCGCGTTTAATTCACACGTATCTTGTACAAAGGTAAGCAGCTTAAATTAACTTTCAGTTCATAAATATCTTTTTTTGATGGGCCCATTTGACTTTATGATTATCTACAATGTATTTAATGAATATTTACGGATGCGTTGATCCAGAGTTTAAATTTTTTCTGTAATTTTAAGAGGTCGATTCGGATTAGAAGTAACTGACTGAAAAGCCCTTGTCTCTGATTTGTATTTTTCGCTTATTGGTAGTTAGTTCGTTTTAAACTGGGATTTTTTCGAATTTTGATGTGAAGTTAATTTGGCATCTGCGAGTATACTCCCTTTGTGGGGGGAATTGATGAAGTTAAGTCGAGAGCCAGGATGAGAAATTTTTTCTGCTTTCTTTTTAGTGAGAATAGTTAATGTACTATGTGTATTTTACTTATTTAAGCAGATGGGTTTGGTGAATCCGAAGAGCATTTTGAATATCAGAGATTTGATTTGTAGTGGTTCTTGTATGATCAAATTTAGTGAGTTTAGAATGTGGATCTTGCTCGTTTAGCTGGCTATACATTTGGTTCTTTATTATTTAGATGGTGATTTCTGATCCTCGGAATGAGTAGATTCTTGAATTACTTGTGGATGAAGGGGAAAACTTGAGGGGAAAAAGAGATGAAGGCTATACCTTACGGGATAGAGGCGCAATGACTGGACTGTCATTGGGTCTGAGAACAGCGGCAAGTTTTGGGTCACTGCAGCTACAGGCACACAAGGAAGAGTTGCAGGCTCAAAATTTGTTCATTGTTCGTAAGACTTCAAAGATATCTGGTTCTGGTGGTAGGGAGAAGGAAAGGTTTCTCTTTTCTATTTGCAGAATTTCGAGTCAAAGGAAAGCTTGGATGCTAGTTTTGGCTTCTTTTGCAATCTTAGCTTTCATGACGGGGTTCCTTACAGTCAATAAAGGTCTGGTTCTAGCACTCGTTCATGATTTCCCTAACCATTATTGTTAGGAAGCTATTATTACAGAAGTTTATGAGTTCTTGTGCAGAAAATGGGAGAGCCAGAATCAGTTCATAACTGAGGCAGTTCATATTTGATTTGCTGTCATATTTGGAAAAAGAGTTCCCATTATTTATTAAGATCTTTGTAATCTCATTCTCTATCTTGAAAACTTTTAGCATGCCACACCTTTGCATGCACCCAGTGTGTATGAATTTTGTTTGATGGACATGCATATTTGACGTCTGCTTGAATTTGATTTTAATTCCTTTTGATTAATCACATAACTCTTCCCTTGACTGGGTTACTTTGACTTGCTTGATGGCATGTCATCAGATAATTATTTGGAAAGCGATGGGTTAGACTTTGATCTAATGTTCCGCAACCAGTCTCATCAACTATCCAGATTTTTGCCTAAAAAAGAAGTATTACAATATGGTAGTAACTCCATGATGAACAAAGTTACAGTATGCCATCAGAATACTGGCTGGCATTCTTCTCTTTCAGATGCTTCAGCTTTGAGTGTCTCTTCTGGTGATGCTGCTGCTGCTTTGAACAATCCGTGTAAAGGTTTTGCATTTCCCCCTCCTCCTCCCAGTGTTCGGAGACGAATAGGACCTCGCCGTAAGTAAGGGCACCTAATATATTTTTTATACTAATTCCTTTGTTGCAGCTATTTAATGAATTGCCAATAGAAATATTGCGTTTAAGGAAAATATTTATCAGAGTTTGGTTTCCTCGTATTGCTGCATGCTTTTACTAATGCCACTTTAGAGCTTTTGATCTTATTCATACTTTATTCATTGCCTTCAGCATGCCCGGTATGTTATGCTCCAGTAGAACAGGCTATAACTCGTATGCCCAGAACCCCATCAGCATCCCCTGTGTTACGTCATTTAACTTATTTTTCTGAGGAAACCCCTATTAAAACTGAACCACGTGGAGGTTCTGAGTTTGGTGGCTATCCTTCTCTGAAACAGAGAAATGATTCGTTTGATATAAAAGAGTCAATGACTGTGCATTGTGGGTAGGTATTACTTTATTTAGCTATTTTTTCTCTCTGTGTGAAAATATAAAATTATGACTTGAAACCATTGAAAGGATGATTCTATAAATTGTATTTATTGCATATTTCTTTTGGTTCATCCAGATTTGTCAAGGGATGCAGACCAGGTGATGGTACTGGATTTGATATAGATGTGGCTGATCGTAGTGAGTTGGAGCAATTCCATGAGGTCATTGTTGCCTCTGCTATATTTGGTATGATCATAAGCTTTACTGGAATTTTAAGATGTAATATGAGATTTCATCATTGGAGACTGGTAATATCACTGCAGATCCTATGGAGAGGCTTGCATAACCTCTGATGTCTCTTTATATACAACATATCTGGCAATCTTATTGCCTGTTTATTTCTGTATGGACTTTGTAGGAAATTATGACCTAATTCAAGAGCCAAGTAACATTAGTGAAACTGCAAGAGAAAACATCCCTTTTTACATGTTTGTTGATGAGGGCACTCAAGCTTCTATGAAGACCGCTGGTCTTTTGGGTAGTGACAAAAAGGCTGGGTTATGGCGGATTATTGTTGTCCACAATGTGCCGTACACTGACCCAAGAAGAAATGGAAAGGTCAGTTCCCTTTATTTGTTCCATTCTGTTTCCGTAGCAGCCAAAAATGTCAATGCTGAAACATTCTGTCCATTTTTATTTTGTTACAAATATATGATAATGATGGTCGTAACTTGTATTTCTATTAGCATTTTTTGGGAGCTAGGTTTTTATTCAATTATGGATATTTAGTTGCTTGATGCTTTTCTAATTTTCTGGGTTCCTTTATCTGTTAAAGGTTTGTTGCGCCTATAGACATTAATTTGCTGTAAATTAATAGTACAACTTATCAAAGCTTCAAAACAAACTTGGAACTTACAAGTCATGTTCTCGTTTTGCAAACATTATACATTCAAAACAGAAAAATAATTAATACTGCCCACAAAGCTTTTACTTTTACTGTTTTCCTATTCAAGAAGTGCTGGACTAGGTCTGCCTTTGGCTTTGACGGACAAAAGAGCAAAAAGTATACCATTAGCAGTTTTTGCTCCTGTTGCGTGTTTTGAAGGTCCTATTTAAAAGCCCAAAAGCACTTCGTAGAGGGCAAAAGATATGTTAGCTGAAAATAATGTATGAATGGTTACAAGTTGAAAGGTATTTATTGACCCCAAGATAGGGAAAAAAAACCTTTAAGAAGACACTTTATTCAGCTTGTTCAGGAATCTGAGAACTGTATTTAATGCAACTTTGAAATTGACAGTGTCTTCCTCAGTATAATCAAAAATCAAAACTTATGATAGTCATCATACACAATAAAACATCATAAGAAACTAAGTCTCTTTTGACTCGTGACCCTTATCACACGCGACAGTTTTGCCAAACGTAACCTTAAGCCAACTTAGATATTGAAGTGATGAAGTCTATTGTTGAACTAATATACATAGGAATATATATGATATGTAGGCTATTGGTGCCAATGATTTTCTTCTATTGTGTCCTATTTAAGTTACCTTTACAGTGTATAGCTAAGATTTTATATTTTATTGCTGCAGGTGCCAAAACTGTTACTTCACAGGCTGTTTCCAAATGTCCGATATTCTATCTGGATAGATGGAAAGCTTAAGCTTATTGTGGATCCATACCAGATTCTTGAAAGGTACTAGTACTGTTACCTGTCTTTGTCGTGTGAGGCCAGCAACGGTACTACTCATCTCTCAGTTACATCCCCAGGTTCTTGTGGCGCCAAAATGCTACTTTTGCTATATCCAGACACTACAGACGCTTTGATGTGTTTGAAGAGGCTGAAGCAAATAAAGCTGCAGCAAAATACAGCAACGATTCTATTGATTACCAGATCGGATTTTATCAAAAGGAGGGTTTATCACCATATTCTGCAGCTAAGCTTCCCATAACCAGTGGTATGCCTGTATGGGGCTTATATTTGGCTCGCATTTGGTCTCAAAAACGGAAAATATTAACTTAGACTAACAAAAAATCTGCAGATGTTCCTGAAGGGTGTGTGATAATAAGAGAGCACACTCCCATCACCAATCTTTTCACCTGCTTATGGTTTAATGAAGTTGATCGATTTACTTCCCGGGATCAGCTGAGCTTTTCAACCGTGAGGGATAAAATAATGGCTAAAGTGAACTGGAACGTTAACATGTTTCTTGATTGCGAAAGACGAAATTTTGTGATACAGGTCACAGCTATCCCCATTCTTCTATATTTATGGGCATGGGTCCACCCCCAACCCCCGGGGCAAAAAAAAAAAAAAAAAAAAAAAAAAAAAAAAAAAGGGAAAAAAAAAAAAAAAAAA
>CAVNYN010289185.1:15480-33452 GCA_963692815.1 Nyctanthes arbor-tristis | reverse complement strand
GGCTAATTACTCGACCCATCTCAAAGATCCTCCCTACGTTATTTGGCCATGTTACTTCTGATCATTTTCTCCACCTTGCAAGACACTCATTTTCTATGTACCTCACCAAACTATTCCTTTCGCTTTCTATATATTTTCTTCTCTTTTAACCATTTTCACATGGCTCCAACACTACTCTTTATCTTCCAGATATTTGCGTTGAGTTATTTATGCTTAGCAAAACAGAATTCCTTCTTCAACTTAACATATCCAGCAGTGTTCAACTTTGGCGATTCTAATTCCGATACCGGAGGGCTGGCCGCTGGATTGGCATTCCCAGTCGGGCCGCCTAATGGACAGACTTACTTCCGCAAGCCATCCGGGAGATTCTGCGATGGCCGGTTGATTATCGATTTCCTCCGTAATACACTTGGCACTATAACATAAATGCTACAAAATCAAATTAGTTATGTTAATAAGAATAATAAAATGAACTTTTTTCTTGGACAGGGGATGCAATGAAGGTGCCATTCCTTAATGCTTACTTGGAATCCGTTGGTGCACCAAATTTTCAAACAGGGTGCAATTTTGCCACAGGAGGCTCTACCATATTTGCTGCTAAGGCAAATTCGATTAGTCCATTTTCATTTGGTGTCCAGGTAGCCCAGTTCATCAGATTCAAGTCCCGAGTTCTTGAGTTACTCGCAAAAGGTACACATCCCGTTGAACCATCTCGGCTAAAGCCTAACTATTTAAACTCTTGTTCTAAATATAGTCCTCAGGTGTATTCTTTCTCTTTCACTTCAGATAGAAGAGTAAGAAAATTCCTACCTTTGAAGAACACTTTCGTGCAAGGACTATACATGTTTGATATTGGCCAAAATGATATTGATGCTGCATTTTCTTCAAAGTCTGAGGATCTACACGACGCTCTTCCGATCTCAACTATTTTGTTAGAACTCCAAACTGGCTTACAGGTTTTTTCTTTACCCTCAACTAATAGTGAAATTGTTATGCATAAATCATGTCTTAAAATCGTATGTCATGAATGAATAGCTAATTAGCTACTACACCTACAATTTAACTTAAACCATTCTACGTACTAAACACGCATGAATTAGATAAGTAGCAAAACTTTCAAAACACGTCTATTTGACGATCTAGCTAATTAAGCCAAGAATCGAGCTCAATATTTTGCCTTTACTCTTTGAAATTTTCTTATTGTTCCGAAAAGTTGCGTGTTCCCCCCCGACTTGCAGGCGTTGTACAATGAAGGAGCGAGGAATTTCTGGGTTCATAACATGGGACCATTGGGTTGTTTACCCAGAATCATCGGAACATTTGGAAAAGATGCATCAAAACTAGATGAAAGCCGGTGTGTCACTTCACATAACCAAGCAGCCAGGCTTTTCAATTTACAACTGCATGCTTTATGTGCAAAGCTCCAAGGACAATTCCCAGAAGCCAAAATCACTTATGTAGATATCTTCAGCATCAAATTCAATCTCATTTCAAATTATTCTCAATACGGTAAGTATAATCTTATTTAGACAATACTGTTGATAAGTTTCTCTCTATGAAACTAGAATCTGGTTTCCTTATGAAACTAAATTTATGACGTAGCAGTTTTTTATGCTGACACCTAGCAGTAGAGGGCATGTCTGTTCTTTATTGGGCCAATAATTTGGTTTCATAAGGGGACCGGCTTCTGGCTCCGTGGAATTTTTATACTATTGAGGGTCGGGTTGAGTTTTGTGTACCAAATTTACCTGCTTTTAGCAGGGTTCAAAGAGCCAATAGCTGCTTGTTGCGGATATGGAGGTCTTCCACTGAACTTTGATGCCGGGATTGCCTGTGGAGAGACCAAGGTTCTGAATGGTACAATGGTGACAGCGTTGCCATGCAATAACACAGCTGAATATGTGAATTGGGATGGCAACCATTACACAGAAGCTGCTAATAAGTTTGTTTCCTCACAAATTCTATCAGGACAGTACTTGGATCCAGCAACACCACAAAAAGCTTCATTTTCTATTGAACAGTCCCTCGCAAGTGAACACCCATGGCACATTTGGTGAAGTCGATTATACTGTACTCACTTGTCGACTCTCAAGAAATCAACAACCAAGAAATATATGAAAATTTAATGTGTATCATAATGTTTAGTTACTCGAATACTGGGTTTCTCGTATATGTGAATAATTATTCCTCTTAACTCATTTTATTTATAATTAGACTTACATTGTCTTGAATTCACTTCTCTCAGAAAATATTGAAAGAAAGTTAAGAAAAACCACTACATTTACAAATAACTTTACAAGAACTTTTGTATGTTTAAGCATGATGACAAGCTAGATATTAACGATACGTTTTTAATTAGAGCACGTTAAGATTTGGGAAGTGAAAAAGGCAGACAACAATGTTGCAACATTTACAAATAATAATCATCCATTATAAAGAGATTTTTTCCTCTACACATCTACAAAAAAAGTTGTACTTGTTTTCTGTCACTTTGCTGAATTCTTTACCATTTTTTCTTTAATTGATTATCGCGCAACCAACACTTCTTTAAACTTTATATATACTTGGTGTTCAATTTGAAAAAGTAGTATTCTTTTTCTTTTTTTAGTATTGTAAAAAGTATTTAATTTTTGACAAGGTTGTCAAAATACATCAAAGAAAAAAATCAATTATTTATGCATTAAAAAATTATTTATTCCCATAAAAAAAATTATTTATTGGTTAGAGGATGCATTACATAGTGAGGTAAGGACACTTTTAAATGTCGATGAAAATTGATCCTTTCCTTCCAAAATATATATATATATATATATATATTATTTGCAGACATACTGAAGTGCATTTCACTAGTAGCCTACGACTTTAGAGCTCGTCTTTATGTATTAAAAGCGCTTTTCCATTCACAGAAAAAAAAAAGGAAAAAAAGAAAAAAAACAAACAAAGCGCTTTTGGTTGAAGAAATTGTGTGAACAAAGGCGCATGGGAGTGAACAGTTTCTTCGTCCTTTCCTTTACTCCTTCCATCTGATTCTAATTCTAATCTGGCAGTCCCTTTTCTTGTGTTCTTTCTTTTATTTTCTCACAAAAATTCATGATTTTGCGCTTCCCTTTTATAAAATCGGAATCTTTGCCTTGTTGCTTTATTTGTATGTTTTTCTCTTTCAACTGCTCATATTTCCATTTATGAAGATTGTACCTCGATTATTCAAAACCTGGAGTGCGTGCCTTTATCTGTTTTGAATATTTTCTGGAATTATTAGATGATGGTACCAGTTGGGGGATTGACATGTTGCTTGAGTGCAGCTGCACTTTACCTTCTTGGCAGGAGCAGCGGAAGGTGTGTTTTTCCCCCAAATTTTCTTTTAGTTCTTTTCTAGTTTTTCCGGGATTAACTGTTCGATATTCAATTAATTTATACTTTCATAATTGATTTGTTGTTTGCAAGTGCAGGGATGCTGAAGTTCTGAAATCCGTTGCTCGAGTTAACCAGTTAAAGGAATTGGGTGAGTGTAGACTTTGCCGTTTCTCTATTTAATTTTCTGATAATTTATTTTGATCAAGTTATAAATTAAACCCCACGCCTGGTAGTTGATATTGTCCAAGGATGCTTAGAGAAGAGGTTTCAAATATTCATCAAGATGTTCGATCATCAGTACCATTTGCGGCCACTGACTGTTTAACTTGATAAAGTCTATACTCTGAAAGCTTGTGTGTATGCCTCTGGGCTTGATCTCAGTGATTTTATTATGTTTTCCGTTCAGCTTAAGTTTTTGAACGTATTATCTATTTGCACAAAATTACAAGGCTAACGCTATTAAATCTCTATTTTAAATAGCTATTTTGGTCTCTATGACAGGGAATTCCAAAGTACTAGAAACCTATCATGAAGGTTTTGCAATGTCAGGTTCCAATTTAATGATTTTTTATGCTTTTACTTCTTTTTTATAGCTCAATTACTGGATACGGCATGCAAGGTGTTGCCTTTTGTTGTCAGTGTGTCTGGGAGGGTTGGTTCAGATACACCAATCAATTGCGAGTACAGTGGTCTGCGCGGAGTAATTGTGGAGCAAACGGTAGATGTGTTAATTTTTCATGATAATTCAAAGAGGAAATGGATTCCTTGTTCTCAAGCATTCTTATCCAAGTGTTTTTTTGTATTCTTTTAGGCAGAGCAGCACTTTCTGAAACACAATGATGCAGGATCATGGATTCAAGATTCAGCTTTGATGCTTTCCATGTGCAAAGAAGTACCCTGGTACCTGGTAAAATTAGGTTTTCTTCTCCATACCCTGCCCTGCAAAGATCAGAGCAGACATATGAAAAAGGGTCAAGCGGATTCTTTAGTTTAACCATTACACATTTATTGGCCATAGTCATACTTTTGAAATGAAAATGGATGTACAAAATTGCACTGCTTTGTGGTGTAACTTTGAGGCTATGGGCTTTTTGTAGACTGTTAAAGTTTTCGGTTTTTCAAATTTTTAAAAACTGGTTTACTTTCATAGTTTTAAAATGCATTTTCCCAGACAAGGAAAATTTTGTAAAGAAACACGAAAAGATATTTTGTTGTTTTCAGTGTCCAAAACTGAAAACGCTTAGTACAAGGAAAAAAATGCAACTTTTTCATAAATTACACTCAGAACACAAAGCTAAAAATGAATTCAAAACTTAAAACGAAAAACTAAAACTTGAAAAAAAATGCTCTAACTTTTTCATCCTTTTTTGCTTCCTTTAATAGGATGATGGCAGTGCTCGTGTACATATTGTTGGAGCACGTGGTGCCTCGGGTTTGGTACTGACAGTTGGAAGTGAAGTGTTTGAGGAGTCAGAAGATCCCTTGTGCGTGGAACTTTAGATTATCTCCAAGGTCTGAAGGTCTGTGTTAATCTCCTTAAGTTCTCACATTTCCTATTGCTGTTTGCAATTCAGCCTGCTTATGCTATTGGCTTAAACTCTTTCAATGATGATTTTGTTTAGATGCTGGGTGTCAAAAGAATTGAACGCGTCCTTCCAACTGGCACACCCTTGACTGTCGTTGGTGAGGTATGATACTTCTCAAGAGCACACTGGATGATCTGTTCCGTTTATATATTCAAAATTTCTATCTCAGAACCACACTGTAACTTTTGATTTTACAAACTGGTGTCAATGCATGAAAAAAGTACTACTATGTTAGTGGCTAATAACAAGGCTGATTTATTGCATTGCGACTATATACGGTCCATCCTTCTTCCAACTCAATGATAGCTTTAAGCCATATGCATATTACTTGGAATGTCAGCGGGGACTTCTCTCCTAAAAAGTGAAATTTTATTTGGGCAATGAAGCTTCAGTTAACATAATACAAACATAGACCCCCCCCTTTTTTTGTGCAGAATCTGGTCCAAGGGTCTTTGACTTTTCATTGTTAATTTGCTTTGGGCTTGAGTTGGGATTACTGGAATAGAGAAGGGGTACATTCACCACTATTGTAATAATGTGATGGTAACGGAAAGACATTGGAGCATGGATTGCTAGAGGACATTTATTCATCCTTAGGTTTTGGTCCCAACTTATTAGATATTTCTGGTCGCTACTCTTGAAAATATGGAGTATGCTTCTATGTTTAGATAGTCCTGCGTTCTTAAAGTTATTATCTCCCTTACATAGTTCTTTAATTTGCTTTACCAGGCTGAGAAGGACGACATTGGAACAGTTCGTATCCGGCGACCTCACAAAGGCCCTTTTTATGTCACTGACAAAACCATTGATCAGCTCATTGTAAATCTTGGGAAATGGGCAAGGTTTATTTGTCTAACTTTACCTTGTTCTCGACATAAAAACTTCATCCCCCATCTGATGTCCTCCATAAGTTTTTTATCATGGTTTTTTTGCCCTTCTTAGGGGTCGTATTTTTCTTTTCCAGATTGTACAAGTATGCCTCAATGGGGTTTACTGTGTTTGGGGTTTATCTACTTGCAAAACACACTTTCCAATATATAATGGAGAGGAAGCGTCATTGGGAAATGAGAAAGAGGTATAGTTCACTATAATTGGTTATGCATTAGGAAAAAGACAGTTCCATGCTATTCTAAATAACAAGCCATAACTAGACCATAGCTATTACAAATACAAAAAGCAGCAGATACATTGGTTCGCTTAATCCGTATCGTTTTATGATGATGTTGGCAACTGATTGTTTATTCATCTTGTGAGAACATTTTTACTGACTGTGATTAATGAAGAAGCTTTCAGCCTTACTGTAAACTTTGAAATTTGGCTTGCACATTTTCGTCACAGGTTTGATGTGTATGCACTGCACAATTTGTCCCCTTACTCTGTCATGCACCCTGCAATTTGCATATAGGTTAACTCCTGATTTATACTCTCTCTCTCTCTCTCTCACGCACACACACGCACGCAGGCACGCATATGCACACACATAAAGAAATCAATCATGTCGTTTCACTTTTAAGTATTTTTTTATACAAATGACCGGTAGCAAATTTTTCTCCAATTTTTCGAACCAGTATCTAGACGTAGAGAACACTGGCTGGTTGAAACTTGTACAAGTTGGTTGATCTGCTCTGTGTTTTACAGATTCTTTTTCTCGAAATTGTTGGAAAATGTACATTTCATCTGTTTCCATAGATTCCTTTTACCTGTATTTCTGTTTGCTGATAATAATAAATGAATGTCACATCGTTGAATAGAGGCCATCACATGTTAATATATCGTAAAATGGGCATTCCATATTGCTATGTGTTGGTTTTCCTTTTAGCCTATTATTAGGGGAAAGACGTGACTCTAGGAAACATTCTGTTTGTAGGGTTCTTGCTGCTGCTGCAAAAAAAGCTGGGCAAGAGGAAAAAGGTAACCTTTTCTGTGCCATCATGTATCAACTGACAGTTCTTCCTTGTTCATAAATAGGCTTTTCCTCCTCAAACTCTGCTTGTTTCCCTTTTGTCACAATTTCCAGGTTTAAATGGTAACACCGAGAACGGATCATCAGATCATACCAAGAAAGATAGACTGATGCCAGATTTGTGTGTGATATGTCTAGAGCAGGAGTACAATTCAGTGTTTGTCCCGTAAGCATGCCATACTTTTACTTAAGACATTATCTCTATTTTCTTTAAAGAGTTTTTACATCATTCTTAAGCACCTCAGCATAATATTATTATTAGTATTATTATTATTAATAATAATAATAAACCACATAATGCTTTCCCCTTATTCTGATTAAACTTTATCAATAAGATCGGAAGAGCGTTCACATATATTTCTTACTTATTTTGTATCAAAGTATTATTTCTCCTGTCATTACATCTGTTGTAATGAATGTGATGGGAAAAGTAGAAAGCTGATAAATGTTTAGCATCATGTAGAAAATAGCTTTTTTGTTCTTAATCATGGTTTTTAGATAAATAAATAAGCTCTAGTAAGTGTTTGTGTCCACTGTGGCTGTATACTATTGCTAGATTGCAATCAGTATGTCTGTATGTGGTCATTTTTCTCTTGAACACATTTGAAAACCATTAGCAAAATTGTGGGCAGAACCGAGGAATTTCGTATTTACAGTACTTTATTATTTACATTTTATGTACGTGATCAGCCTGGATATCTCAACCGTCACCGTAGTAGGGGAATTTTTTTATCTTCTTGAAATTCTTGGGTTACACAATACACTATAATCTAGATACCAAAACCAAGAATTAATGACTAACTTTTCTTACTTTCAGGTGTGGTCATCTGTGCTGTTGTATGGCATGCTCTTCGCACTTGACCAGCTGTCCACTCTGTCGAAGACGGATTGATCAAGTAGTTAGAACTTTCCGACATTAAATGTTATAGGTTTCAGCACTAGATGTAAGTTGAGGTTGCTCATTATAACGAGGAAAACAGAGACAAATGGAAAGGTGTTCTTTTTGGCTCTTAAAACCGTGAGCCGTCTTCATCATTTCCATTGGATCTTGCTTTATATTTACACTGAACGATGGAATTTTCATTGCTAAATTCCAAATCTGTCTCTGAGTTTCTTGAAATTTGTGACTTTTCTTTTCACCCCGCTCTTTGAGTTAAGCCCTAAAGGGTGGACAAACTGGGCCAATAGTTGTATATAATATTTAATATGTTTGTGAATTACGACAATATATATATATATATATATATATTGACAATTATATGTGCCATCACATCTCATTCTTTAGTTCAGTAAGCTTTCTTTGTTGGACATTACTTGCAATTCTTGGGGAAGAGTTGAGGTGACTCTAAAATCTCTAGTTTGTTTCTTCTTCTTTAGTGTGCCAAATATTTTACACGCTGGGCTCTATTGTTCTCTAACCTCGGTAAGGAGTCGGCATGGTTCAATAGTTCATTATTTTAAATTTTTTGTTTCTTCTTCCGTTCTTTATTATAATTTTTTTTTTCTAATAAATATAATCCACACACCTTCCAAGGTATATTGTTTCAAACTCGGTAGTCTGTCTCAGCGAACAAGGCAGGTTCGATTCATATTTCATTTTCCTGTACAGAGAGGAGAAAGAGAGGAATCTGGTGTCAGTGAATTCATCCTCTGTACTTCCCTATAGTTTTCTCTTGGAAATGGTTGTTTCACTTTTTCTGGATTAAACCTTGACCATAAAATGCCTCTTCATTTCTAATCCCATTCTCTAATATCTATTAGCAAAATTCCAGTGTACCTTTATTGAAATATTCTATTCTTGTTACTGGGAAATATGGTTCTGGTTTTTACTAATCAGAAAATGAGATTCCCACAGCTGAAATTTGATTGGATTTAACTTCTGAGGCACCTTGGTAGCAGATGCCACCTTCTTGGTGCACACAAGGGCTTTTGATTTAGCACTTCTCATGCACTGTGGAATCAGATTCAGATAGCTTCTAAGAACATCAGTATTGTAGTACCCTTCCTTACGACAAAACGTGGGTATGAATGCATAACAAACGTGGATACGAATTTGGGTGTTTCGATCAGATTCTATCTTTGAATAAAATGCTTTTTCTGAGAGGCACTAAAATTGTGCATATGAGTTCCTTTTCACCCCTTTGTTTCCAAAAGGAAAAGCATTTTGACAGTGGAACCTCGCATATATTGCTTGAAAAACGTGTATCAAGTTTCATTGGGAATCTTGAAATTCCTAAAGTATTTTGTTGACAGATGGAGGTTTCACACAAGAAAAGCACGATTTAGTAGCCAAATCTTTACTTAGTTTTTTTCTCAGTATAAATTGCCTTGCATTTTCCCTCCTCTCCATAACACTGATTTGTGACTACTCTAGAACTACTGTAACAAAACCAGCAATGGTTCAACACCGAAACAATATAAATCGCCAAAGTGTGTGTCAGAGGATCTGCAATGCAATTTCTTGGGGTCGAAAGGATCGCCTCATTTCACATCAGATTCAGGGCTTGGGGTCTAGCAAAAGTACGCCTATATCCCGAGTTCAAGCCACAGATAATCCTGCAAAAGCTAGCCTTGTGGAGAACAATCCAGGTTTTCTGAAGCAACCAAGGCATAGAATGATCCCCATTGAATTTGGACCCGCCATTAGGACGTCTGCAATGACTCAGAAAGAAAATATGCAACCTGCACCAGAAAATGCTGGGAAAGAAGGTACTGGTAAACATGTTTCTGAGTTTTCTTTACAAGAAATAGTGATCAATGAAGGATGTCATGGCCAAAAGGGTGAAATGGAACCCAAAACTCACGGCCTACTAAAAAAAGTTGCTTTAATGAAGGCTAAAGCTACTAGTGTTCCAGTGAAGGAAAACCCCAAGGGCAGAGCAGATTCAGCAGAGAACACTAAGGCCAACAAGGGTAATATGATGCAAGAAAAAGGCAACGAGGACGGGAACCTTGAACACAAAATTGGGAATAAAGACTTCTTGAAATATATTGTCGATGTGAAGACTAGAATGGGGATTCTTCCGAATGATGGTGGTAGCGACGGTGGAGGAACTGCTACAACAAGAACAGATAGCTTCAGCCACAATGTATCAAAAAACTCGCAGAAATGAAAATCCAAACCATATAAAGATTGCAAAACTGATCACCAATAAGCAGGATTTACATGTAATAAATTAGTTATATTATCCTTCAAAAATCATGTACCTAATGATGTTTCCTCTGTGTTTACTGTTATTCTAATAAGAGTAAATTTTTCGGTTCTTGTATTTGCTACTCGTCAGATTTTTTTTTTTTTTGCCCCCAAGAAAGGCCCGATCGAACGAACATTTCAAAGAAGGCTTAAGATTCAATCCTCTGCGATTGCATGTAGGCGGATTAATTTTTCATCTAAATACTCAGACGTGCATAAATTTTTTAGACCTTTAGATAATGTGGTCCAATCGAAGTGATACTGATGGCATGGCGAAGCCCTCCTTGGCCCCCATCATGGAAACAAATTCAAGCTTATAAGAGGAAGCAGTAGAATTGACAATCAGTTTAACTTTTGTACCTTTACTGATAGAATTCTTAGGTGGACAGAAACTTTTCTTGAAAAAACAGTCACTTTTTTGAGACTTCTCTATCAAATTACTGAGATTCCTCTAGAATCCATTCCATTGGAAGATGCACTGTGCCCAAAGAGCTCTGACTAATCGCCTGGCAACACATTAGAGTCGACTATATGAGCCTCCTTCTATGGCTATGTTTTAATTTCTAATCATTGCAATACAGTCAAATTATTCTTGCCGTGTTTCCTTTTATTTAAAGATAGGATAGGAAATGAAAGAGACAACAATATGGTGCTAATGAATTCATCCACTTTGTATTTTCCTCAAGTTTTCTTCTGAAAATGATGTGTACACTTAATATTGGACTAAAACTTGACAACAGAATGCCTTCTTTATTCACCCCATTTACTAATTATCTTTAACAGCATTTTTTTTAAGATACAATTTAGCCAATTAATATATCCTTGTAAAGAAAATGTAGTTCTGGTTTTCATTATCAAGAAAATTAGATGCCCACAGGACACAGCTTAAATCTGATTGGAGTTGGAGACTTCTAATGCATTATGGAACCAGATTCCAAGTACCTTGAGGTTCACATCGGGCCCTCGAATCTCAAACTCAGTTGATTTAGGACTTCTGATGCACTCTGGAATCTGATACCACCTCATGATTTCAACCCTTCTAGGTGGCATTGCTGTTATGCAATGACTCGTCTCCTGTCGGTGCTATGTGAGAGAAGAACAAACCAAAAACACTAGATAAATTTCAGATTTTCATTTCTTTTAGAGATCTCAGTATTCAATTTTCTTTTTACTGCATTAGCGTTGGAAATTAGGAGGATACACGGTCGAGGGGGAGTGAATAATACAGTTTTACTCCACACACTTCAACAAGTTCATAGCTACTAGACCTTCTGGATGAATGACAATGAATATAGGAGACAGCCAAGAAAGGTACTTATCTCTTTTCCTGTGAAAAGGCAAGGAAATTTCAATGAGGCCCCAAATTCTGACTCTAAGGGTACAAAGACATATTTTAACTGGAAAGGAAAGTATCTATAGCCATTGGGAATCTTAGGTGGTAATTCCCCTCTAAATGGTTTATTTATTTCATTTTTTTATCAGAAGAAATCATGATTAAGCAGCTAAATCTACAATCCTTTCTCATTAAATTCGGTCGAATTTTCATTTCTTCTCTTCATCCAACTGATAACTGAGAGCGCTGAGTTTCTGAAAGACAGCTGCAATGGCACACAATCAGAACAACAAAAACTCTGAAGGTGCGTGTGAAAAATTTTACAATGCAGTGTCTGGTGGACGAAAGATTCGCCTTCTTTCGCATCACATTCAGGGCTCAGTGTCCAGCAAAACTTCTCCAAAATCCCAAGTTCAAACCTCTGATAGTCCTGGCAAAACTAGCTTTCCAGGAAAGAAGCCAGTTTTTCTGAACCAACCAAGCCACGGAATGATTCCTGTTGAATTTGAAGCCCCAGCTAGGCCGTCTCCAATGAGTCAGAAAGAAAATGCACAGCCAACTGTGAAAGATGCTGGAAAACACAACAATTCTAAACGTGTTCCAGAGATTTCTGTCCGAGAAATTGTGATCAATGGAGAAGGCCTTGGCCTGAAGGGGAAAATGGAAAACAAAACTAATGGCCAAGTCGAGAAAGTTCACTCAATGAAAGATAGACCTCCTGGTCATGTTCCAATGGAAGGAAAGACTAAGTTGAAGGCAAGGATGGCTTCAATGTTAAAGATCAAGTCCACCAAGGATGAGGCAATGCTAGAAAATGGTCACGAGGGTAAGAAGACTGAACGCAAAAAGTCCAATAATAAGTTCTCGGATTATATTGACCATGTGAAAACTAAACTGGGGACTCATGTGTCAAACATTGGTGGACCTCCCACCGGCGCTGGTGGCATTGGTGGTGGTGGCAGCGGCGGGGTTGGAAGAACCTCTACAAGAAGAGATAGCTTCAACAACAGGGTCTCAAGTTATATCAATCGTGCAAAAATGAAGATTCGAACCACGACCAATTTTGATGGAAAGAGCAACTCATTTAAGTAAAGATTGCAGAACTGATTATTAATATTCATCCTTAAATATCTATTGAATGATCTGCAAAACATAACATGCTCTTCCGATCTCAAATTATCGAGCGTGGAGAATATTACACAAGGCTGTCTGAAGTTAATAAACGTATGTTGGTTCTAAAGTTGTACTGTAATCCTTAAACTATGTCATTGGTTTGATTGTTGTATAATTTTTATTAACTAATTGAAATTATACATGTATTGTTATATCCCTTTCATATCAAAAAACAAATCCCAAATGATGATGAAACTATTATGTGTGTTGAAATCACTTCTGATGTTATGTTTAAACTATCTTGTCTAGACGATTGAAACTCAATCTGCTCATTGCTGAACTCGATCCATGCATAAATTTTAAACGAGGTTGTCATACGCCATGGTCAATCTCCCGAAGATAAATGAGTAAATGACTAATGTAGCGTTCTCGTGCGTGCAGGCGAGAAAACATCCATAAAAATACCTGACCAATTGACATTAAATTTTACTAAATATTAAATTAAATAATAGAGTTCTTTACATAAAAATCACCCTTTCTAAAAGTATTTTCAAAAATACACCTAGATTAAAAGTAATTGCAAAAATACTATTTTTTATTTCAAAATTACCCTAAACCAATTTTAATTAAAATTCAATTTTTTATTAATAATTTTTTAATAAATTATAATTACAATAATAATTACTTAAAGTATAAATTTTTTCAATAATAATTTTGTACCATCAACAACACTTTCAACTCCAGACCATGCCACAAACACAATAACTATGTTACCATTCATAAACAAATATTACTACCTAAGAAAATATCACATTAACTATTAAAAAGTAATAATTTTTTAAGTAAAAAAAAATAGGTATATTTACTGTAACCGCCACCACAGTTTCAAAAAAAGTTTATAACAATGAGATGTTAACAAGCCCGATTAAACGGTAACAAAATGATAAAAAAGAGGAAAAAAAAAAAAAAAAGGGAATGGTAACATAGGAAAGTAAAATTAAAAAAAAAAACTAATACATGATAACAACTCTCAATAAATGGTAACACTTGAAAATAAACAGAAAAGAAATAAGCCAGTGGATGGTAACAACCCCACAAATGAATGGATTGTTAAAAAAATAATGGCAAACAATTGCGGCAAAAGCTATTATAATAATGGCCAAAGGCAAAGAAGCAAAAATTCCATGTGCGAATGACAGAAAAGCTTCCGACCAAGAATGAATGGATTTCAATGTATTGTGAAAAAAAAAAAGGAAAAAAATAGCAGCAAATGTATTACTGCATCAGTGTTGTTGCTAATATCATCAATTAGCCGCTGATCCTCGAGCTTCTCACCATTACAGAAGAGCTCAGGATCCTTGAGACTCAAAAAACCTTTCCCAGTCTTGGCAATCCTCTACACTTTAGATACCCTATGTTTTTATGCCTATCAACATGAAAATCAAATTCTTTCCCACTGGCGGTCCAAACACTGATCAACAAAAGATCTGAGAGCTTCAAGACCAAGTGCAACACATTCCCCCGCCATGCCGCCATCCAAATTGCTGCGACTGCTGAAGAGCAAAAAAATAGCAGCAAAGCACCGGAATCCCCTGCCACCCAACAGTCGCGGCAGCAGCGCCGTGGCGGTGGAGCGTGTGGCGGGTGGTAGCGGCAAATGGTGGTATTAGTGGGTGAAAATTTAAAAAAAAAAAAAAAATGAAAACACAGTCGCCACTGCTGCCAGCGACTGTCGTCAACAGTCACGGCAGCAGCGCCGTGTGTTTCTGCCCACAACAACTGTATGCAGTTAGATGGTACACATTTACAATTCACAGATTGGAGATCTTCTGCTTGGAGCCGTCGGAGATGGTATTGAAATGTGAAATTGGATCGGGTAGTAGGCGCGTGCGGCAGCTGTGGGTTGTTATGTTGCGGCGGCGGTAGCAGGGGGGTTTTAGTGGTATGAGTTACTGTTTGACCTATATGTATATATATAGATATTTATACACACATATATGTAATCTAGGTATAAATATAAACCAATATTAAAATTAATCACAATACTTTATTAAATATTAAAAAATAGTAAAATAAAATAAAATGATTTATTAAAATAAAATAATTAGTGGTATAAAAGTAATACAAAGAGGTATAAAAGCAAATAGTTTCAGATGAATGTGTAAAAATGATATGACTAAAAAAAAGAGGTAGAATTTTTAATTTCCTCTAAATAATAATTGATAAAAAAAAAATCACTTATATTCCAGTTCTTAGGTATATCTTGAAATGGGCTTGTTGCTTGTATGGCCCAATTATCCATCAAATATGGGCTCATCACTGGATTGACTGCTTAGTTCCATTCTAGCCATATATGAACTGGGCTTATTGTGTTGGATTTCAACAGGACATCAGAAAGGAAAATTGACATAATTAGCACTATTGCAACACAGAATATTTCATCCCTCTCATTTTCTTTTGTAGATTTTCATTTTCATTTTGGTGCCAAGGTTGAAAGAAGGTTCTTCAAGGAAAAAATAAAAAATAAAAAAAAGAATTTAGTTGTATACCATTGCGAAAGAAACAATAGTACATGGACTGATCTTAGCGAAATATATTTTTAAACAGATACCAAAGAATTTTTAAAAAAGAATTTTTTTTAATATACCAAAGAATTTTTAAAAATAAATGAATAAAAGGTCAAAAAGTGAGTGAGATTAGATAATAAATTTCAACAGATTATACCTGACTCTGACTGCTTCAAATTGAATAAACATTGTAGTAATTATTGGATCGTGCGAGCATTGTAACGCAACGCAAGAGTTGACTTACCCAACAAAATAAATCCTGACATCAACTTAAAAAAAAATTATAATAATTTCAACAGTGTCTCTTTGAGTCCTTCAAAGAGTATTGTACCTTTCATTTATATATATATATATATATAAGTGATATACATACATACGAGAAATAATCTAACACTAAATGTCTGATGCTATAATGATATCAAACAGTAATATGGCGTAATATCAGCTACTGATGTGAGTGTATCATCACCTCGAAAAATCACATCAGTGGATGAAATTATGTCACATCATCTGTCTTGTACTATAATGGTGTCAGGCATTTAGTATTAAATCATTTCTAACATACATACATATAATAATAGCAACACTATGTTTATATATACCTAGTTGACTTGATTTCGATATCTTTAAGATTAAAGATTCTATTTTAAAAGGTTAACTTTATTAAAAGACGTAGCCCGTTCATTTACTACTTTTTCAATGTGAGATTTTTATTCTTAATATATCCCTTCAAGATGTGGCTCGATGTAACACTAATCTTGCATGAGTAGTCGGGAATGAAATTAGCGCTTTTGTTTAGGTCAGCGGGCCGGACAACATGTTTCATGTAATGAGTTTGTTGAGGCACTGTTTAAATTAATTGAGCAAAGCTAGCCACTTGTTCTGAAACATCTTTTCAACACAACCCTTGCCTCTAGAGAAATTTTAAGAGGACATTCTTAGGTAATATTCTTATGTGATACACTTGTATTGGATGATGAAAAGATAGTCATGTAATCATCACTCAATGAATGTGTGTCACATGATAATGTCATATAATAATGTCATCTTTTCATGTCCCTCTAAAATTGCTCTCGCCTCTAATGTCAAGACATTAATTAACAATTAAGTGCCCTTTCTGCATCTAATTAAATTAATTTATGAAAATTTTAATTCATTTGTTTTAGTTATTGTTATTAGGTCAATGGCACTTTAAATACCAAATGATTGGTACATGTAATTATGTGTTGTCTCTTGGGCTACCATGATTTATTTACACATGTTTGGCTACCAATTAAAAACACTTCAAATTTATCAATCAATTTAAATTTTAACTTTTTGACACATGGCAATATCACATTTAACCACGTATTTGATTTGACTTAAACTTTTATATCATTTTAATCATTACATTTACTGGCACAATCAAATCTCGATACCTATACAAAATTTAAATTTTAAATCTATTTATAAATTCACCCATTTATGATGGGTTACCAATTATAAATTCACCCATTTATAATTGGTTAACATATAACAATAACAATTGAACAAAAAATTTACTAATATTTATTTATAAAATAAAATAAAGATTTCCTCATAAAGTCAATTCCATGATATCATTGTTATGTTTAATACTTCGAGCATCTAGTGATGTTCTCCTACGTTTGCTAATGTAGCAATGGCATGTCAAATACTGCCACACCAACAAACTATAGGCATAATACTTTTTTTTCCCCTTAAAGATTAGAGACTGGTGCTAGTTTAAGTGACTTTTTTTAGGACGTTTAATAAGTGAATACTACCACGTATATTTGTTACTAATATATATCTATATGTCCCTCAATGGAAAAGTGTCCACTAAACTGAAAAATAGATTAAAAAATATTATTCTTAAAACTATGTCAATAGCTAATCATTGAAATATCTTTCTTAAGCCACTCAAGTTGTTAGTTTCTTCATTACTGGTTCTTAATGGAAACAAAGCCTAACACTTCCATATATGGAATTTTTCTAAAGAGAGGCCTCAATCCCCCAACCCTTAATCACATGCAGGTATGTGGCAGTTGCTTCTCCGTAAGGGGAGAGGTGACCTCTCCATAGCCGGATATATATGACAGTATTATACGCCAACATGTCAGCAATGACGTTGTTATTATTATTATTATTTCTTTTTTTAACCAACCCTGCATGAATTTACCATACAGTTTAAGTCCAAAATCTAGCCAAACTATTCAGTCTTTTTGTTTCCTCGTATGAACTTATTTCAATCTCCGATCTGTAACTCTATAACGTTGTCGATTTTTACAGAAAAAAATTGTCCTTGCACGTAGAATTTAATTTTACTTTTTTCACCTGAGCGATCACTAATGTAATCATTGATTAGTTGAGTATCGATCTTAACAATTGAAAACTTAAGTGTCTACACGCATCCACTCGTGTCCATTAACTAAGGAATGGTGATCATCTTCTTGACACCCATCATTTTCAGTTGAGATGATAACACCATCTTTGTCTCTTCAAGTATCTTATGTTCAGAAGGAAATGACTTGCATTCCATTATGCAAAATACAAAATAGTATATACCCTCAGATGCAGACACGCGACAAAAAAGGTCAATCAGTTTATATATATATATATATATACACACACACACATACACACAATACAATTCGGTATACCAATCATGATCAAACGGAAAAAAAAAATTATACAACCAATTTTAAAATATTACTGAAAACAAAATATTTAATCGTTTCATTTTTGTGGGTGGGACGGGGGATTTTGGAATTTAGTCTAGAAGTTTTCCCTTTTCTTTCTTGACATGACGATTCATTGAAAACGACTGGAAGCTGGCACTCGTGCATTGCATCGTCATGTATAA
>CAVNYN010289185.1:0-15087 GCA_963692815.1 Nyctanthes arbor-tristis | reverse complement strand
CACCCATCATTTTCAGTTGAGATGATAACACCATCTTTGTCTCTTCAAGTATCTTATGTTCAGAAGGAAATGACTTGCATTCCATTATGCAAAATACAAAATAGTATATACCCTCAGATGCAGACACGCGACAAAAAAGGTCAATCAGTTTATATATATATATATATATATATATATACACACACACACACATACACACAATACAATTCGGTATACCAATCATGATCAAACGGAAAAAAAAAATTATACAACCAATTTTAAAATATTACTGAAAACAAAATATTTAATCGTTTCATTTTTGTGGGTGGGACGGGGGATTTTGGAATTTAGTCTAGAAGTTTTCCCTTTTCTTTCTTGACATGACGATTCATTGAAAACGACTGGAAGCTGGCACTCGTGCATTGCATCGTCATGTATAAGATCGGAAGAATAATAAAAAGACAACATTTTACGCCAAAAAGCCCATGACTCCCACCTAAGCTTTTAGCATACAATTATTTAATGTAATAACTGCCCATTTCTTGATCTTCAAAAATGTTTACATCATCTATCACAAGTTTGGATAGAGACCAATTCCAACTAAAACTATTTTGCTTCAACAAAGTAGTGCACAATTTGGAATGGAACACTATAATAATTAATTTGACAATTTCGGTACACAAGGTTAAACTGAATAAACGCCTTAGAATTAATTAGTATATACAAATTATTATTGTATGTAGTACTCATCTAACTTGACCTAATTTCCTTATATTGTTCTGCATTATATTGCTAAACAAGACCGATTCCTATTATCCCTTAATAATTATCTATCTCCTACCACCTATTCAAGTATGGATAATATTCTTATCAGCTTGTTTTATGTGTTTAGCTAAAGACTATGAATTAGTATTATGGATGCTCGGGAAATATTTTTGATGCTATGGATTGATACCATTTGAATAAAATAGCTAGAACATATTGATATTTGTTCAATTCTATCAGTTATTAGAACTTTTCTTTGTTATTCTTCTGTATTATTAATCAACGTGTTCTATTTCTATGTCAGACTCCGTCGAGTGGTTTTATTCTCCTCCATTGTTTATTTCTCATGTACTTACCTCCAATTTGATGAATGAATAAATATGTTCTTCTCCAAAAAAAAAATAATAATAATAACAATAATAATCACCGTGTTAGATTAAAAAAAAAAAAGAAGAAGAAAAAATTGATCATAGATGAAAAATGATCTTTCCATATTTGTGTGGGACCTTCTAGCACAATTCAACTTCCTAAACCATTTGGTGGTGGTCATAGAACAACTTGGTGTCTCAACATTTCAACGTCTTTACCTAAAGAACAATGGCATGGCATCAATAAATTTGGATGGTCCATAATGGTTATCAGTGTATTCTTTTAAATGATTCTTTAATATCAACCGTCCAAGCTCACCGCTAAAGTTAACACTTAAAGTTGATGAAAGAGGAAAAGTAGATGATGGAAAGAATCACATCAAAGTTAGTGACTAAACAATTCAAGTGAACAAATTCAATAGTAACATCAACATCTTCTAGTTTACTTCTTGTGGTGTTTTGCTTATACGGGCATATATATATATATATATATGCAATTTCTCAATCTAATGGCATCTTTTCGTCTTGAGATTGGATCAAATGAAAAATGTAGTACAAAACTAAAAAGATGACAGACGGTAATGGCATTATACGAGATGGAAAATGATAATATTCTTTAGAATTTAATTCAAAATATCTATAACATTCAATCTAATACGGTCTTAAACTTTACATTGTCTTACTAAAAAAAATCAATAAATTTTGTCCTCGTTAATCTCCTGAGACTATCCATCTCTTACCATCTATTCCATCTTGTAAAATTGTCTTAATGTTTGGCTAATTAGCACTTTATACCCTAACCTTTCAAGTTGTTGCAAATTTGGCTCTAATCTTTCAAATTTGACATTTTTAATCTTCTTAGAGCATATCATATCATGATATCTTAGCAAATTGGCATACGCATGCACAAATTGTAATTTGGAGAAGTGAAGTTTTCTATTAGCTAAATTGACACTTACAATAATATTACTATAAATGTAATATATCATTTTCGTTATCTACAACCGACGATGATAATTTTCAATCGAACGTGGAAGTGCTGATAGGAAAGGCTCTCTCCATCCATTAATATAGGTTTGAACTTTGAAGCTAACCTTTAAGAAGCGCCTCTCATGTGCACCCTTGACTTTAGGCTAAAAAAGGAAATGGGAATGGCGCAGCTGAGTGGTGGCGGATCCCACAATATTTTGGTCACCTTGGCTTGTTCCCTAAAATAGCTGCAACAAGCCGTTGGCTTCCAATGCCGCCGGCTTATGCTTCTCGCTAACACCACAAATTAATCCCCGATTTTTCTTTTCCATTTTTTTTAAAATACAAATTCCCCCCCCCCCAACCCAACCCCAAAAAAAAAAAAAAAAAAAAAAAATTCCATGACATAACTTGGTACTCTAAAATTTACGCAAGTCAAACAAATTATAATTGAGAGTTAACACGAGTGATCGATAATGTTCATTAGTGTTGAAGAATTTTCTATTGGGAGAATATTATTTTGATAATCACGGATCAATCAATTCGTGCACAAATTTTGATATAATCAATCAAAAGAGTCAAATTCTTATCAAAATACTTGTTAAGGTATTTTTGGGCAATTAGTACTCAAACTTCTCTAGAACTCCATGACATAAATATGAGAGCATCCACAATATATATGTGGTAATTTTAACTAGCATAAATAAATTTAGTGGTGGTTAAATGATAAATACACAAGTTAATTTTAACAATTGTTTAATTATCACATTGGATGTGTAAAATTTAGTCAGTAAAAAATTCCTTAAAAGTCTAAAAATGGGCCCTTTTGTAAAAAATTATTGGACAAAGTTTATATATAATAAATAAAAAAAGAAATTTTCAAACATAAAAATGCAACTCAAGTGTTAAAATAATTGTTAAAGTTAATATAGCAAAAAAAAAAAAAAACCTTTTAACAAACCACTAACACAACTAATGTAGCATTAACTTTGGCATAAAATTAATATAAATTTTTAACAAGTTCATTTAACATTTCCCATGTGAATATACTTTCATTAGGTATATCAGCTAGAGATACTACTCAAGTTTATTATTTTCAAATTTTTCATTATTTCATTAATGATGTAAATGCAACTTAGAAGTCTAATTTACAGATCGGAAGAGCCGATACAAGTCATCATCGTCTTTAATCATTGTCATGCATAACTTCAAACAAATTTGCAAAGAAAATTTAATCATTACGTATAAAAAGTGGCAATCAACATAAAAATTGCATAGACAAGAGGGGAGTGCCCATGGACCCCTGCCTATTAAATTTTCTAAGTATGACCCAATGCTATTATAATGACAATTTCAAGCTAGTCCTCACTTAATAATTATGTTATTTGGTCCCCCCCAATTAAATTAATCCGGCCGACGTTGATTTCATGTTGCCTTGCCTGGCAAGCCTTAATTGACCGCCCCATGGTAGTCAAAGTTATTGAGCTGCCTTTCCCTTAGTTTGTGTACGTTCGAATTAATTAGATAAGGAATTTAGTGCAATTGTACTAAATTGTACGATGCAAATAGTTTCGTGGTTAGGTAGGTAAATAATATAACATTCTTTATATTCTAATTTATGTTACACAAGAGAGCGCTAAGATTACCTTTTCAATATGTAAAATTTGTGAATTTATTAATTTTTTATAATAGTAGTGGAAATATTTCATTTTAAATTATTATTATAATAATAATGTCCTTTACAGTCTTTTTTTTGCCATCTAATTTACAATTTTGCCTGTAGTATATTCCACTATCAACCCTCCGTAATTCTCGTACCTTTAAACTTATACCCTAATTTCTAGGGTATAGCATCTTCCTCAGACTTGGATGTGCCAATGATGCAAATTCGTAGAACCATCGACTAGTGGCAATTGACTGCGCCCGAGGAAGGCAACACTATGTACCAATGGAGGACGATGATACGGTTACATGATAATATTTAAACACCCCTCCCCCGCGAAAGTTTTGTTACAAAACCTTTGGAATACGAGTCGGTCTCACATATGCACCACATGGGAGACCGACCTGTGTTCCGAAGGTTTTGTAACAAAGCCTCCAGAAGGTTATTAAACATTATCATACAACTGCATATATATCACCATGCTGCAATTTTACGCTACCAACAAATCACTGTTGGATAAGGGTCTTTGATTGAGGAAGAAAGATGTGAGTTTAAGTGAGAACTTTGTTTTGAAGTTTTAATAGAAATCAAGTTTCCCAAAAAAAAAAAAAAAAGGTTTTTAATGGAAATCTCCATATATGTTTTTTTTTTATACAATGGGAATATAGAGAAGAGGTATGTGTGAGTTGAATTCGAGAATTTATGTTTAAATGTGAATATCTAACCACTATAATATTATTCAAATTATGAAAATCTCGATATATTAATCAAAGTAATTTCAGCATGTCTTTTTTTATTAAATTATTTTAATACTAATAATAATTAAATTTAATTTCTCCACTCTGCTTGAAAGAAAACACATCCATTCAACATTTTGTTGAATTCTAAGGAATAAGACAGCGCGACTCTTTTTAGAGCCTTTTGATTATGGTACATATATACAACTCAAAAGTACAAGGTAACCAAATCGGAAGCCAAGCCAAGCCAAGCTACAAGTTTAAGTTTTAGGCGCCGGCTTCTCATCCTCCGCCACAGCGGGTGGGCTTAAAAGCGCATCGCGCCATGTGCGTAATGCGCTACTTCGATGGTCAGAATAGAGCCAACTAACCTGCGCACTCTTCCTGTGGCCCCACCTGCCATTCCCTTTCCACTGTTACTTGGCCAGCTAAGCTCGGCCTCTCTTATCCTACAAGCCAAACAGTGCCTGCTACAAATCTTTTCCAAATCGAATAATATATCTGCTATATTTATTTATTTAATTAATCGTAGGTTCATCTGTCGATACATATTTATGTCCAACAATTTTAACACATTTTAATGTTTCACTCATGTCAGAGGATCAAGAAGGCTTGATGAGTGAGAGCTATCGCGTCTCTTAATACTCTTTGAACTCGTGTAAAATGGGTCTCTACAATTTTTTTTGCATGTGATTTGTTCGATTCTCTTTCTAATTTTTGAAAAACTTGTTTATGATATTTCATAATATAATCTAAATAGAAAAAAATTCGATTTTATATATTTTTATCATGCTATATACTTTATGGAGTTGCCTTTAGTGTCTTAGCTGGTTATACATTTATTTTAGGTAGAAAATAACACTTCTAACTTATCTTTGCATATATCTCTTTTCATCTGAGGTAAGGTTGCCTTTATTCTCTTTATCTTTTCATGGACTAATTTAAATGGAAAATATCTCCATTTGATTCCATTCAAAATTTTTCGATATTGGTTTTCTTTTTCCAATTTGGCAATGATAGAGGATCAACCATAGATTTTATAGTGACCACCTTTTGTTAGTTAACTCTTTTTTTTTTCTTTGGTCCCGATGTTGTGAAACATATATAAACTATATAGGATTGCCAATCAATTGAGCTTTAAGAAATGTAAGCTGACTCGAAAACAAAACTATATACTATGTGTTTTAACGAGCATTCAAAAAAGGACTATTTCTTTTCACTTTTCATTGTTTCGAGGTGTTTCAATACATTTAAAAGTATGTATAAGCATGCATTTGATTTAAGCACTGGTGACTATAATCACTCGCATATATCATTCAATGAATAGAAATGCATTCCAATTCATTCTAGAATGAATGAGTAGATTATATTGTAACGTAAGATACAACTAATATCAACAATATTACATTTAAGACATTTTCAAACAAGATTACGAAACAAGCATCCATGACGCCATTTACGATTCCTATAAAGCAATTTTAACATGTTTAATCCGAATTGTTAAATTATCATTAAACAAAAAAAAAATCAAAAAAATAAAGTAAAATTTTAAAGGTTGGAATCTCTTATAACTACATAGTAAAAAAGGATTGATGCGAATAATCTTTACACCCCGAGGCTCCAACAACAATACCACGCCATCTTATTTTATATATTCACTCACAATATAATTTGGGAATCCCAATGAAATTGTTGGAATAAAGACACATATAAGCTTTGCATATATATCAAACCATTTCTAAACTTTTGCTTATATTTTTATTTCAATTTTGCAAAATCATGCTTGTTAAATTTGTCCCGTTCCGTTTAATAAAGATATACGTTTCTATTCAACCAAAAACATTTCCAACTTAAGTTTCAAGTCTAGTTTTCCCCGTTATGTACTAAATAATCCCAAAATAGAAATCTAAATTTAAAAACAAAAGATATAATTACTTATTAAAAATGATACTTGTACTTTCCTTTTGATTATTGTCAAATAATCACTTGCACCTTTTGTTCTCAACCACTTTTTTAACTTTTTAACCATTTCTGTATTTTTTTGAAGATTAAAAAGTATCCATTCACTCGCCTCTAAACAGGAACCACAAATTAATATTGAAACAATTGCACCTCTAATACTCAATATTTCACTACGTAGAACAATTAGTCCCCAAATACCAAATAATCCCTATATTTCACTACGTAGAACAATTAGTCCCCAAATACCAAATAATTCAGTGTACCAATTTCCGCACAAAAAAAAAAAATTTGTCAAAAACTAAATTGTAAATGTCAAAAAAAAAAAATTCCCATAAAAAAAAAAATCGTTGTTCAAGTACGACTTTTAAATATTTTTTTAAGTGGATAATTTTATGAATTTAGAAAACTTTTGAGGCTTTTACGCATTTGTGGACAGTTTTGGAAGTCTCCCACAAATTTGTATGAACTGTCATTAAGAAAAATTCATAGTTTATACTTTTATTATTTTAAACTAAAAATATAAATGTATGTAACTGTTTATTTTTTTAAACACAAAATGCATTCTAACAGTACAAATGCACACACATATATGTCTTACTGAACTACAAAGCAAAGTAAATTAACAATACAAACTTCCTCAACATACAAACCCACATACAGAAGAATATATACTACAAATAAATTGTAAATAATACCTCTCATACAAGGGATCGAATTTGGGACCTTTAGATCCTAATACCTCAGCCTAACTCACAAACCAAACATGATAGGTCTCGTTCGTTAAAATCAGCCTAACATCACAATGGAAGAACTTCTAGTACTTCTTGGCCTAGCTATGATATTAAGTTGAACAAACTTTTATATTAGGGAGCTTTAGGTAAAAGGGCCAAAAATGGGCTACACTATCAGCAAAGCACCATAAAATGAACAAATAGCATAAATACACTTTTCATTTCCAGAAATAGACAGCTTATTTTTGGGAAAAAATTATACAGCCAAAATAAAAAAAAACAATTATAATTATTATTTAAAACCTCAATTATCTTAGATAACACACTAACTGAATACAGTTACACATAAAATCAGATTTGTTGGGATCACAAAATATCATCCAAACGAATTCGAATTTACCTAAAGCTCTCATTATATATACATGAGGGAATAGATACATCAGAATTTTCAATTCTGATAACAGAAAATAAACGTGAAGACGTCTCTCTAGAAAACTCTATATTCATTTGTCAACTCCAAGGTATGTGATAGTAGCAAGTTCATTGAGGATGTTTGGAATGTGCGAATAAGGGTAAAATGGGATCAGAATGGCATTGTGGGAAGAAAAGAGATTCTAGAATGTACAATGCAAGTCATGGAAGAAGACGAAAGGGCCACGGAGATCACAGCAAATTGTGTAAAATTCAAAGCTTTAGCTAAAGAAGTCGTTAGCGAAGGCTGAACTTTAAATCAAAACCTTAATAAGTTAGTGTTGAAACTGAACAACTTGTCTCTTCCTAAGTTGGGACTATAAGATTGATGTACATGTTTTCAATTAGATTTCTTGTTTCCAGAGTATCATCTTTTGTTTGGATGTTTATGTGCTTTTGTTTGAAATATGTTTTACATTAAAGACTACTTTCTTTAGCGCATAAGGTACATTTGTCTATATAAATAATTATTTTACATCATACCAAGAACAAATTTGACAATTTAGTTCTCACGCATTTACAATATTGGTTATATAAAGACATGTAAATATAATATATTATTATGTTGACATTAACATTTTTAATTCTATTTACTTCAAGCAATAATAATTTCTTAACACATATATGTTTATGTAAATCAATTACTGGACAACAAGGAGTAGAGTCTCTAGCCAAAGACGTGCAAAATTCTACCTTTAAGAAGTCACGGGTCTTATTCTATATGTTTTTGGTATACTGCTCATCTCCAGAATGAATAACTTTTTAGCCAATAAAATTGGAAAAATGTTATCAGATGTATCATCTTCTATCTGAATGTTTATGTGCTTTTGTATAGTGTATTGTGTGATAGTATCAAGTTGCTTCCATTTTTGATAATCGTTCGAGTATCTCATTTTTCATATTCATTGTGAACATCTTTAAGGAAACTCTTAGATAAATGGAAGTAAAAACCTCTTTCTGGAATGAATGACAGATTGATGGCCACATTTATATGTTTGCAGCACATATCAACTACCCTCGTCAACATAACTTATCATGTTCCGATGGTATCACACCGACCAGTCCATGCACGTAGCATCCTTATGCATCTACCAACCATAAAAACGAACAACTACATCTTTAGCCCCAACCAAAGAGTTGGATCCCTAACAAGTACGGGAGAAAATTGCTTCTTCATACAGTAACATGATATTTAGTTTATTTTTTAATCTAATTATTTAATTAATAATAAATGATCAATTAAATGAATAAAATATGTAACTAAAGAAAAAAAAGGCTATTAAGTCATAATAAACGAACATGTTTAAATTTTAAATTCAAAAATATACCAAAAGATAGCAACCACATGATCTATGGAATATTACATAATAATAATTTAAAAGGGACCCTTAGATCATGTTTAGATAATGATTTTAATATATTAAATAATTCAATAAAATCAATTAGAATTAAAAAATAGTAAAAATTTCCCTTAAAAAAAGGGTACAAAAATGCAAATTATTATGTGTAAATCTACAAAATAAACAAACCTAATGTAAAAGTGAAATTTATTGAAAAAATATAGTGCCAGATCTAAATTTCCCTTTATATTATTGAATCAATTACAACGAAAAGTAGAGGAAAAAAAAATAGAAGTACTTCTAGTACTTCTTGGCCTAGCTATGATATTAAGTTGAACAAACTTTTATATTATTGAATCAGTTACAACGAAAAGTGGAGGGAAAAAAAATAAAAAACACGTATCATTCTTATCAATAAAATTAACTTTAAGAAAATATGAAAAATTATATAAATATTAAACTAAGAAGTACACATATTTTGCAAAAGATCAGGTCATAATCTGAACTAATATAAATTCAAAAGCTGGGTGAACTCATTTAACATAACAAATTTAGTCGTTCAATTGAAAAAATGAACTAAAGTATGACTAGTCAATTAGAAAACCAAGCTAATTAAATTGTAAAAATTTAAAAAAAAAATTGAAAAAAGGAGTAAAAGGGCAAACCTATATGCCGAGGAGCTTTCAAATGCCTACACGGTCAAATTATTTTATAATGCACACTCAGATGGCAATATTTTGCTGGCAGTGTGCACTGGCATCCGGGAATTCTTTCTTATATGCCACTACCTATATAATATTGAGAGTATCTTTTTTTCTTTTAGGGGAAAATTGAGAGTATCTCAATGACAATACAAATAATAAATTGTTAATATAAAAACTTATAAACCTACTCAACAAAAATATATAGTAGTAAGTAGAAAAATAAAAAAAAATACTAATTAATATTTGATTTGGCAAAGAAAATTGAAATAGTGACAAAATCATTTTTCCTCTTTAATTTGGTAAGTCTTTAAAAGACTCTTGAATCATGTTTAATTTGATTACCACAAAATTCATGTCTAATTTTCCATACTCTTAAAGACTTTTTCAAGGTCTTAAAAGTTGTAATTGAATACACCCCATAGTCACTTGACAGTTTATTTTTGAAATAAGCTTGTTTCCGATGGGCAGGTTGATTGAAACTCAATTTCGAACTAAGTAATAAATTGAGGACCTATGATAATTTTGCCAATCTTTATATTCCACGTCATTAAAATATTATTGACACATTGCACGTGGTACCCACAAGTACGGTCATTCCCACAATTCCCTTGAATCATATAAATCCACCTAAACCTCGCCGCAACCAAACCCTCAATTTCATAAAAAGGAAGGTGGAAAAATAATCTATATAAATTTATATTTATTTATATTATATATATATATATATATATAAAATAAAAACATTAACTAAAAACATTTTTTATTTTTAGTAAATTTTCTATAAAACCCGGAATTTATACTGAAATATAGCTGAAACACAACGAACCATTAGATATTGACATACCAATTCAGCATTGAGAAGTTGAACAGAATAGAGAGAAGAATTTTTCTTTTCCTTCTATATTCATTCACTGAAAATCACACTCGAAGAAGATGCCGCTGGCGGCCAGTGTAGCAGTGCCACATGGAGATCGCGTGCCTGTAAAGGTTGTGCCAGCGGTGGTTCAGCAGCAGCAGCCGCCGCCGGGAGTGGTGATGACGTCGGAGGCTTTTGCCAAGGACGCTATCATCGCGTGGTTCCGAGGGGAGTTCGCCGCGGCGAACGCTATAATTGATGCGCTCTGCAAGCATCTGAGGCATCTGGAAGGTGGTATGCCCACGGAGTATGAGTCAGTTTTTGCTGCAATCCACCGCAGGAGGCTGAACTGGATCCCGATCATTCAGATGCAGCAGTACTATTCGATTGCAGATGTCACGCTCGAGCTCCAAAAAGTGGAGGAGAAAAAGAGAGAAGAAAGTCGCATGGACGCGAAGAAAATCGTGGAGGAGATGAAGGGTTCTTTTTCGTTTGAAGAGAAAGAGGAGGAGGAATTGGAGGAGAGCAATGGAAATGAAGGAGGTGAGCCCGTGGAGGAAGAGTTTGCCAGAGACGATTCACCCGAAAGCGAGATTACTGACACAGGTAAGTAAAATAAAAATCTCGATCTTTGTTGGTATCAATTTCTGCAAAAGAAAACCACTCAAATTCTTTGTGCCGTGAACATTTGGATGCATTTCTTCCATTTCGTTGATTTGGACGATGCGTTGCGTATCTTTTAAAGCTCAATGAACGCCCTTTTGATTTGGTTTTAATCTTTAAAAACAAAATTAAATTAAAATTTAGCGTCTGAGTCTCAAGAGCGAATATTCAGTGAAAACTAGAAATGCTCTGTTTCCTCAATTTTCAAATTTCTTCAATCATCAATTTGTCAATAAACTGACGTCTGTTTTCCATTGAATGTGGAAAGGTCAAAAGATCGTAGTTGAACGTCCAGAATTTCCCACGATTTCTTCTATCTCAATTTTTTACATCAAGAAAAATCCAAATCCTCTGTGTCCTCCATTTTCATCTAAAATTCATCATCAATTCTCGATGTTTTGCTGAACTGGAGTCTGCTGTGCGTGTTCGGACCGTCCAAGATTCAATACTAAAATCCAACTCAAAAAAAAAAAAAAAAAAAGAATTTGTCGCTAGTAAATGAGATTGATATTTTCCAAGATTGAGGAAATCGAAATACAAAGGCCCTGCTCTGCTGTGGGATCTTCTTAGTCGGAGCCCCACCAACCCGGATCACAGTAAGTTTCGGGAGTAACGAATACAAAGAGGAGGAGCCGAATCGGGAGGTCCACCTGGACTTGCGTGATGTGTCATTAATTAAAAAGTATTTTTTTTACTATTAAAGGGCGGCTTCGTAGTGACGGGTCTCTAGACAAAAAATCGTCTAATCGTTTAACAGACGTCATGGCTGCGTCTGGTTGGATTTCTTTGGGCGGGTAGGCCAGTGAAAATGCTCAACCTTTTTTTGTATATTCGGATCCCGAGGTTGGATTCTTCTAGTAACTCTGAGTTTTCAACGAGCTTGGGCCGAGTGACATCGGTATTCATGTTTCATGTTTCTCATGACTTTTCTCTTGTGGGCCTGGTTGGAGAAGTAGACGGAATATTCTTTTGATCTGTGCCATTCAAACGGGTTATATCAGCACTTCTAATCATTTAGGTTATAATAATGATGTTCCACTTTGGTCCCTAAGCTCTTTCTGCAGAAATATTAACGTTTGTGAAAAACGTGTTTCATTCTTAACAGATGATAATAATAACTTAAAAATCATCTAACTGGTGAAAATTGTTTTGTGTTTGGATAGCACAATATTTCTTCATCATCATCATATGGTGGGAGTAAAGTGACCATATGATTTATTATCGTGAATGGAGAGCATCACAGTTATATATTAGTATGATGTCAAATTAATTCATGTAATTGCCGCATAAATAGATTATTATCATCCGCTCAGATACATTGCCCTACTATTCTTATTCCCCGAAAAATAGTCCAGTCTAAGAGAACAAAGTATTATCCAACTTTATGCCACTTGTGGAGGGCATAGTACACTACAATAGTGCTTTCAGGTTGTGCTTTCCTATTTTTGTCTTGGTCTAATAGTGGATTCGGTACAGCAAATTAGTGCTATTTTATATCTCCTTTTTTTTTTCAAATTTTTTTCTTGAGTAAAAGGTTAAGAATGTTTAATTGGTCTAGTGAGTATAATGGACAAGATATTAACTTTATCTGTAGATGAGAAGAGATATATGTATATCTTAAAGGGACAGTTGGGGTGACATGTACAATGTTGTTGAGGTTCAGTGACCAGTGTTAGCAGAAGTGTCGTTTGTCCCAAGAGAAAGAAACGGTTCTTTAATGAACAGCTTTTGGCTGGCCTTCATTTTTAATTAATTGATCAAACTATGGCCTCATATTTTTCTCAAGATTAATTCAATCACCTGAGACTCTCGAAGATGGATATCGGCTTGCATTTATTATCTGCTGTCAACTCTGTTATCCATTGATTTTATGAATTAATCAATTCTGTTATTAATCACTTATCAAATTTTTAATCTTTGAATCATTATTTCTTAGTAGCTACCCTACTCGATGATATAATACCATCAATAAATTTTAAGTGCGTGTTTGACATGCAGTATTGGATGATAGAATTAACAAGATTTTAACTTTTCATTAACACTGCCATTTCCTTTCAATCCTCCTGAGACTCTCGAAGATGGATATCGGCTTGCATTTATTATCTGCTGTCAACTCTGTTATCCATTGATTTTATGAATTAATCAATTCTGTTATTAATCACTTATCAAATTTTTAATCTTTGAATCATTATTTCTTAGTAGCTACCCTACTCGATGATATAATACCATCAATAAATTTTAAGTGCGTGTTTGACATGCAGTATTGGATGATAGAATTAACAAGATTTTAACTTTTCATTAACACTGCCATTTCCTTTCAATCCTCCTGAGACTCTCGAAGATGGATATCGGCTTGCATTTATTATCTGCTGTCAACTCTGTTATCCATTGATTTTATGAATTAATCAATTCTGTTATTAATCACTTATCAAATTTTTAATCTTTGAATCATTATTTCTTAGTAGCTACCCTACTCGATGATATAATACCATCAATAAATTTTAAGTGCGTGTTTGACATGCAGTATTGGATGATAGAATTAACAAGATTTTAACTTTTCATTAACACTGCCATTTCCTTTCAATCCTCCTGAGACTCTCGAAGATGGATATCGGCTTGCATTTATTATCTGCTGTCAACTCTGTTATCCATTGATTTTATGAATTAATCAATTCTGTTATTAATCACTTATCAAATTTTTAATCTTTGAATCATTATTTCTTAGTAGCTACCCTACTCGATGATATAATACCATCAATAAATTTTAAGTGCGTGTTTGACATGCAGTATTGGATGATAGAATTAACAAGATTTTAACTTTTCATTAACACTGCCATTTCCTTTCAATCCTCCTAGCAGAAAGGGCATACATATTTTCATCTGCATTAGAAAACATTTAGGTATACTCCCCTTTACCCTCCCAAAACTGCACTCATTTTTTTCCTCCACACTCAGTATTTAAAAATCTAAATTATATCGTCAAAATTACAGAGAATATAGTTTACATGCAAATCTGTTAGGAGATACTAATTTATCAGTTCCATGGTCTTCTCTGCTTTGATTATCGTGAAGATGAAAAAACCATTCCTCTTTTCTTTTGTTCTGGAAAACAGGATCTCAAGAAGTCCAGCAATTGCTTGAACACATTGATATATGTTCTAACCACGACGAATGTGAGGGGCGTCGTGAGCAGATCAGGATGACAAAAGGGTTCGTAGCAAAAGAGCCAGTGAAAGGCCATATGGTGAGATTGTCCTTTCAGAGTCTACTTTGTAAGAACCATTTCCAGTAAAAGCTATCCTGCTTTGTATCAAGTAAGATTTTGTACAAAAATTTACGAGAAGAAAAGAAAAGGAAAGACAGAAAAGAAACGTGTAAACTTAGCTAGTCCTCTTAGTCCATGTAATCTGTTGCAAGCTTACTTATTGATGGTATTTTATGGTTGGCAGGTGAATGTTGTTAGAGGTCTTAAGTTGTATGAAGACATATTCACTGATGTCGAACTCTCTAAATTGAATGACTTTGTGAATGAACTCCGAGTTGCTGGCCAAAACGGTGAACTCTCAGGTGGATCCTGTGATTCGTGATGCTTTTATAGTTAAACTAGTTGTTTCCTTTTGGGCCAGAAGTTTTGAGATTGTAAAGGGCATCTTCTATTGTTTTGCTTGAAGCAGGTTTGAGCATTATTTTTACAGTAAGTTTAAATATTACTGCTACCTTCTGTTGATCATACTAGCCTCCACCATAACATGTTCGCCTATAACAATCTAAGATACCTTGAGAAGTTTAACGTTACCAGTTTTCTCAAACGCATCTAGCAAGACTATTTTTGTCTTATATTCAACATACCCCTTCTAGATAATTATTAACATGCAGTAA